>JASPKZ010010262.1:600000-767500 GCA_030220185.1 Diploptera punctata | reverse complement strand
TAAATCAATCAATATTATTATTATTCTGTGAAAAAATAAAATACTATCAAAATGCTTACCTTCAGCACGTATTACGAATGAATGAACAGCGCATAACAAGAAGAATGTATAATTATAAACCAAAAATGGAGAAGTTTGTTGGAAAGAGATGGAAGGACCAATTCGACCTATAATGAGATCGGAACAGGCCATTGGGCTTAATCCTTGTTGTTGATGATGATGATAAAACTTTCTGACGTCATCAAGGCCCTGAGGACAACTCAGGCCTTAAACGGAATGTTCTGGGGATAAAGGCGGCTGTTTCAATACCTGATTTTTAGTACCGACTGCCGATTGTCTAAAAATACGGAAGCCATAACCTCTTATTACCCCTAGAGACTCCTAAGGCATGAAGTGGGATCACTTTACCTCATCATCATCTTCTTCTTCTTTCACGGATTAGGTCTCTGCTTGTTCCAACCTCACATTTGTTCAGCCCAGTGTTTTCTGGTCTTCCAACCGATCTTCGTCCTCCAGAATTATACATCAGTGCCATTTTTGGTATCCTATTCTCTGTCATTCTCTGCAGATGTTCTATCCAATTGTTCCTTATTGTTCTACTTGTTGAAGAAGTGATTTTACTTTTAGTTCCTCTCTAATATTCTCATTTCTAATATGTTCTTCTCTTGTAAAACCTTTCACAGCCCGTAGGAAGCTCATTTCCGCTGCCTGAATTTTGCTTTTGACTTTTTTCCATCAGGACCCAGGCCTCACTTCCATACATCGCCACTGGTAGTGTCACCTTGAGTAAAATCTTAGCTGCGTCTCCTTTTTAACTTTTTTCCTCAGTTTTCGTCATCACTTTACCTTTAACACACAATTTACATGTCTTCTCTTCATCGTCGACACCTTTCCATTCAAATATTCCAAGGTCCAGCCAGAGAAATGCCTCCGGTAATAAATATAATTTAAGTTCTTCTGTTTCATTTATTATACACATATTTAATGCTGCCCTTGTTCTTTACGTAAGCATATACGAGTATGTATATAATAACAATGGGGTCAGGGCTAGTATTGTGAAACATTTTGTTCTCCCTATAGAAAAAAGTTTTTAACCTCTTTCTACAATGCGAAAGCTTTTGTAATCCCATAATCAAGGTCAAAATTCTTGGCCATGGTCCCATGTCAGTCGTCCAAATGTTGTACCGTTTACTTTAATCCAGTATTTAAAAACAATGAGGCAAGCGAACAGATTTGCCTACATATAATAATATAGTATTATTATTATTATTATTATTATTATTATTATTATTATTATTATTATTATTATTATTATTTATTATTATTATTATTAAATTAAAAGAATTTCAAGTACAGAAATGGATGTTTTAAGAAGATCAGCTGGAAAATCTAGAATGGATAGAATACGAAATAAAGAAATAAGGGAAATTATGGGTGTACAAGAGGAGCCGGACATCATAGACATCATAGAAAAGAAAAGATTGCAGTGGTATGGTCATGTCAAAAGAATGCCAGAGCAAAGATTGCCTAAAATTGTCATGGAATGGTTCCCAATGGAAAGGAGGAAGAGAGGAAGACCGAAGAAAACTTGGATAGAAGGGGTACAAGCAGCTATGAATATCAGAGGAATGGAGGAAGATCAATGGATGGACAGAGAGGAATGGCGTTTGGTTTCCGGAAGACGGCGGCAGCTGCCATGATACCGGATGATGATGATTATTATTATTATTATTGTTGTTGTTGTTATTATTATTATTGTTGTTATTATTATTATTGTTATTATTATTATTGTTATTATTATTATTATTATTATTATTATTATTATTATTATTATTATTATTATTATTATTATTATTATTATTATTATTATTATTATTATTATTATTATTATTATTATTGTTCTTGTTCTTGTTTGCTGTTAGCAGTAGAAATGGATTTTGGTGGCGATCGACAAGAATTTCAAGAAGGGAAAATGTCAGAAACAGCACAATAAGGGAAATTATGCAAGTTGGAAAAAATATATATTAGAAAAAATAGAAGAAAGATGTTTGAAATGGTATGGACACCTCATAAGAATGGAAGAAGAGAGAATACCAAAGAAGATCCTTCATTGGAAAACTTTGAGTTGAAGGAGAAACACTGTATTGTGGAATATTCCTAATAAATAATAAAATTAATAATAATAATAATAATAATAATAATAATAATAATAATAATAATAATAATAATAATTATTAGGAATATTCCATAATACAGTGTTAAAATTTAAAAATTTTGGAGCAGGTGAATAATTTTACATATCTAGGATGCAATATCTCATATGAAGAAGAAAAGGATGTAAATGCAAAAATATCTAAATTTTTTAAAGAATTTTAGGGTTAATAAATTCTATCTTCAAGCCACAGTTAGTCCAAAAACATTCAAGACTAAAAGTGTATAAAACACTGGCTCTTCCAACTCTTTTGTATGGTAGCGAAGTATGAACGTTGAAACAAAAGGATATACAGAGACTTAGATCTGCTGAAATGAGATACCTTCGGAGGACTGCAGGATACACACTACTAGATCACAAAAAAAAAAAGACATCTTAGAAGAATTACACATGGAATCTTTAGAAAACAAAATTTCTGATTATAAGTCAAGATGGATGCAACATGTTCAGTGAATGGAAGATTACAGGATACCCAAACAAATGTTAGGATATCAACCTGCAGGAAGAAGAAGACCAGGACGTCCACTCAAAAGACTTTTGACGGTGTTTCTCTTGAGGCCGAAACAGGTCAACAAATGGCCTAAATTTGTGAATGTACTATTATTATTATTATTATTATTATTATTATTATTATTATTATTATTTATTATTATTATTATTATTATTACATTATATAATGGAAATGGATAGTTAATGACAAACGACGGAATATTTTAAGTGGTTGAATACAAATACCTAGGGACAAAAAAAATTAATAGGAATGAGGTGCACAAATAAATTAAACATAGGCTAAGGGATTCTTGACATCCCAACTTCTCCCAACTGACAAATCGAAAATGTATAAAACTGTTATTCTTCAAGGTATTTGGACGCGAAATATGAACACTTGCTTTAAGAGGGGAGCAAAGTTTGCGAGTAGTTGAAAATAAAGCTCTTAGGAAACTTTTGGACCGAGACGAATAAATGGCACAGCGAGCAATGTCCCACTGTCTCTTATAATAGAGAATTGCGTATGTATGTGTGTGTGTATATATATATATATATATATATATATATACCTCCATGGCGCGACATGCCTAAAAGGCTCTTGGCCTACCAGCCGGCTGCTGTCCTCAAATCCACATGTGTTAATCATAAAGGTACCACCTTAGGTACGGACATGTCCAGCGAATGGAAGAGGATCGGCTACCAAAATGTGTTTTGAAATGGAAACTTGAGGGAAACGAGGCAGAGGAAGACCCAAAACTTTCTGTAGTCAGGGAATATATTTATACACGAAGGAGAAACATCTACAGCCAGGAGATTAAATGGACCGACAAAATTGGCTATTGGGTATCGGACGATGTCAAAGACATTAATCAACCGATGATATATATATATATATATATTCCCTGACTACAGAAAGTTTTGGGTCTTCCTCTGCCTCGTTTCCCTCAAGTTTCCATTTCAAAACACATTTTGGTAGCCGATCCTCTTCCATTCGCTGGACATGTCTGTACCATCTTAATTGCTTAGTTTTAATATAAATCTAAAATACTGTCTTCAATCTTCATTTTTCCCCTTGTGTTTTTTTATTTCTCTTGTTGAATTTTTTGCTCCCCTTCGTATAAAACCCATTTCCTTTACCAAAATATACTTGTTTTTGTTGTTAATGTCCAAAGTTCTGCTCCATAAGTTATGATGCTTTTAACAATTGTATGATATATATTAATTTTATTTTTAATACTTATATTTTACCGCACAATATTCCATTCGGGCAAGTAATTGCAAATTTTCCTTTATTATTTCTATTTCTTATTTCCTATTCATAACTTCCATTTTTATTTATTTTAATTCCTAAACATGTTATCTCACTACAAGACATACATATATATATATATATATATATTATATATATATATATATATATATATATATATATATATATATACACACCGTGCCCCATTCAAACCTCCCACATTTTAATTAAATATAACTCTCGAAGTATGCGAAATTATGAAATGGGTTGTTATGAAAAGAAAGAGGCATTCAAAGAATGTTTATGTTCATTGTTGCAGTAAATTCATCTGTCGCATGTTGGACAATAATGACATAAAACAAAATGGCGACTCAGCAAGGAGCACAAACTGTTTTCTGGTATGCAGAGACAAAGTCAATAATTACAGTGCAAAGAAAATACCGGAGAGAATATGGAGGAAATGCACCAGATGGGAAGGTCATTAAGGGATGGCTTGAGAAGTTTCTGGCGACTGGAAGCGTTAAAAAAGAATCAGGAGGTGCTCATACATTTGTTTCAGAAGGAAAGATTGAAGAAATTAGAGCAGGATTTTAGAGGAGTCCACAAAAATCAATTCCCCAAGCTGTGTGGCAATGAAAATTCTTCGAGTTTCTGTTTCGTTTAATGCCGGCCTCATTTCATAATTCCGCATACTTTGTTAGCTATGATTATTTAAAATGTGGTAGATTTGAATGGGACACCCTGTGTGTGTGTGTATATATATATATATATATATATATATATATATATATATTCTCTTTAATTTGCTTACTTGTTATAGTCAGCTACTAGGTGTCAGTGAAGACCGAGTTCTCGCGACATCTAGTAATAATGGAGAATATAAGAAAGATAAATGTTTGAATTGGATTCGCCTGGTGGTGTAATGGATAACACGCTGGGGTACCGACCCAGAGTTCCGGGTTCGAATCCCGTCCAGGCATTTATTTTTCTTGTCATGTCATATATATATATATATATATATATATATATATATATATATGTTTTTCCTTATCATACCATATTAAGCTTGCATTGCTCAATGTTAAAGATTTAATTATAACATCGATAAAGCGTCACTGCTATAAAGTAAAATAAATATTCTCTTTAATTTGCTTACTTGATATAGTCAGCTACTAGATGGCAGTGAAGACAGTGTTCTCGCGACATCTAGTAATAATGGAGAGTATAATACATATATAAGAAAAATAAGTGTTTGAATTGGATTCGCCTGGTAGTGTAATGGATATCACGCTGAGGTACAGACTCAGAGATCCGTGTTCGAATCCCGTCCAGGCATTTATTTTTCTTATCATACCATATATATATATATATATATATATATATACACATATAAAATTCTGTGAGTCTCAAATTTGTTCAATGCCGTTTTGAATATTGACCTTCATAAATTTGAAGGTCATTGATGTGAAGGATTATCGTAATTGAATTTTGAAAAGTAGTTTTTGTAGAGAACAAAAGAGAAATTGTTTTGTTTTGCTTATGAGTAAAGCGGCAGCTCGCTTGCTCGGTATTTAGAGGCTGTACACATAACGCGAGTGTTGGCGGCCTCCGCTATTCAGTGAGTTGACGGCAACTGGCCGACCGCGTTCTCAAGTGCTACCGGCTTTCAAATGTCACTTTAAACGTACGTCCATCCAACAATAACGAGGTAAAGTATATCCATTATTATCAACTAATAAAATATACTAATTACATTACGCATTCATTTCACTCACTCGCTAACTTCAAATCCGCGCACCATTCATACATTACTAATATTTTCCAATCATCCATTGTATAACTAAAGTCCTCGAGTATTAAAATGGGCCATGTCCATTGTGTCATATTTCGTGAAAATTGCATTTTCTTCTATATATTGGTTTAAAACATACATATGAAATAAACTATATATATATATATATATATATATATATATATATATATATATATGCTAGCTAATACCCGGCGTGCGCTGCTCCGCCTAAATAAATGAAAATCAATGTGTTTTTGCGTTTAGTTGAATATGTAATAGGAAAAATAATTGTAAATTTATATTTTTAGAAACCCGTGCTGATTACCCGGCGTTGCCCGGGAATCTACTTATTTTCTTGACGTAAAATAGGTGAAATACGAAAATTGATGTGTTTTACGTTTAGTTGAATAAGTATAGACAAAAATGTATATCGTAATTATTTTTAGATACCCCGTGCTGTTTAGTCGGCATTGTCCGGAAATCTACTCATCCCGATCTTCTTGGCATAAATGAGCTGAAAGACAAAAATTAATGTACTTCTTATGATTAGTTGAATAAGTAAAATGAAAAATAATTATAAATGTATATCGTAATTGTTTTAAGATTCCCCGTACTGATTACCCGGTGTTGTCCAGGAATCTACTCATCTCGATCTTCTTGGCATAAATGAGCTAAAAGATAAAATTCGTTACTGCGAGTTATCTGTTAAAGAATATCTGCCATGTGCTGCTATGCTTGCACAGGAATCTACGTACTTGTCTTGATCTTCTTGGCATCAATGAAAGACAAAAATAGTTATTGTGAGTTATCCGTAAGAGATAAACATATGCTGTCAGGGACTTTTTTGTAGGACTTTCTGAGATATTCAATTCTGTGTACATTAATTTTGTGTATTCGTTATGGTTTAGGCAGCGTAAGTCATTTAAGAGTCCAAAAAGCTACTTTTTTCACTTTTCCACTACAAAGGGCGATTTTTGGGGTGTAGGAGTTGAGTATCACAACTCTCTTATAGCCTATGTTCATCCAGGGAATCTCCTGAACATTTTGCAAAAAGCCCTATCACAATGGGATCAAGGATATGGTCGCGCATAAAGTACGAACAAACAAACAAACCAACAAACAAATAAACATTAATTTTTATATATTAAATATATATGATTAAGAAAGTTTCTTGGGTTTTCCGCGTCATGGATTCAAGGTCTCCTGTAGTCTCTACTAATAACTTTGCCCACACTGTTAACGCTAGTCAGTTGTTTACAATGAACGCAAATATTTCCAACAAAGATATTATTTTACTATTATTTATTATTTCGAAAACACTATCGCGTAAACAATAATGTACAACGTACGTTTGTGAAATGTTTTACAGAATCTCGGAAATTAAAAACATCGTTTCGCTCGGTTTTTAAACATTTTCCTCGATTCTGTGAAAACCACTTCCAAACCTCGCATCGTAATATACTCTTGATACTGATCCAATTGTATGTTCCTCTGTTTGGATTAATCAGGTGAAGAAGACAAGAGTTGGATCTATACATTTCCTAGCAGAGATAGAAGAACATCTGATGACCACATGAAGTAGCGAACAATGACATCGAATGCTATCCGCGGGATACGCCGCAAAAAATCTTCCTTGTCGGAGGTGAAAGTGGCTGTAATAGGAGCTCCAGCTGTTGGAAAGAGTGGTGAGTAACCATCATTATATGTTTCATTCTCTTGTCATAAATTAAAGGGACTATGCAAACAGTGGTTTCTTTTTATTGTGGTATAGGCTAACACTGGTCAACATGATTTTTGTCTCATGAGTACCAATAGATGTACTTAATGCAGTTTTTTATCGGGTTTTCAAGAATGTATTCGAAATTTCTCCATCACCCACATTTTTTTTTATTTCAATTCCAATTAACGGATTTAAATAATTATTTTTTAATAAACGTTTTTTCGTCCATTTGTCCATTGTAAAATAAAACTAAATAAGCTAAACTCAGGAGATTTCAGCTATGGAAAAGAGATATCAAAGCAAATTGAATCCTAACATGCTAGCCGATTATTGTTGGACTATCAAGAGGGATGCTCCACAGGCGAAATGTAGCAGAAAATCGTCATTTCTTACTTTCTAGGTGAGTCCGAATGCTCGAAAATTGTGTAGTTACGAATGTATAAAATATTTAAGTGTTTGAAATTATAAGTTCCTGTATCTCGGAAACCTTGCGTGACGGAGAAAAACCGATATCATATTTGAATTCAGGAGAAAAAATATAATCAGAATCATATATGTTTCTTTCTGAGACAAAAAAAAAGTTTCTTATTTGTTGCTCAGTGTAATTTAATTCCATGTTAAATATTTTTGCATCTTCATTAAGAAGTAGTAGGTATAATACAGAGTGTATCTGAAGTCACTATCCATTTCAAAGAAGGAAAGCAATGATTGTAAAACCAAGTAATTATGAAGTTTTAAACATATTCAACTGCTTTTCTACATGACCGCCATCTAGGTGAAAACACATACTCCATCTTTTAGCTGTGGAACAAAATGTAGACTTAACATTTAAACCGTAAAAAGCGTGCTGCATTTGTGATACGATTCCATAAATCAAGCAGACGTGGTAAGGACTTTTTCATAGAGTGAAACTTAGAATGTTCGATACTCTGTTTCGAGGGGCATTCAACTCCCTATTGAGGCGCCGAGTTGATGCTTTCGGACTATAATAATAATAATAATAATAATAATAATAATAATAATAGCTTTATTTTACCTGGCAGAGTTAAGGCCTTAAGGCCTTGTCTACCACTCAACCAGGTTTAAAAAAATACAAAAGAAAAGTCTTAAATCTAAATTACAATATATATATATATATATATATATATATAAACGATTACAAGTTATGAATACAATACAATTAATATTTATAATGTATTTTGATTTACTCTAAATTTAACGAATTAAATATATAATATGTACAAGATATATAAAAAAAAACGAGGAAAAGATTAATGACATAGTATAAAATTAAATAAAGAGAAAAATTAATTATTAGACAACAGGTAACTGTATAAGCGTGACTTAAAGGTGCCAAGTGTGCGGCAACCCCTGATATCTTGAGGAAGGAGATTCCAGGAGCGGGCGGAGGCTACTGTGAAGGAAGTAGAATAGGAGGAAGTGCTATGAAGAGGAATTGTTAGCAGACTGCTATCTTGTGACCTAGTGTCAATATTGTGGTAGGAGGATAACTTCTCAAATCTGGACGCCAGGTAAGTAGGAAGGACGCCAGGTATCACTGGCAATCTTAAACCTGCTGCACTGTTTCTGCTGATACTCGTGATCTTCCATTACGTGCCTCATCAGTCAACACTGGAGTCCGGATGTTAGGCACTTAAAAAATTTAAACTAGGCAGGCAAAAAGGCACTAAAAATCATTAATGTAGGCACTAAAAAATCAAAACTGGCTCTTACAAAAAATAGACAACATACATTTTTACGTAAAGAATATAAACATATGCCATCAATAACATACGAATATATCATAAATGATTTTGGAACTTGTTTTGCCTTTTTACAAAGGGCATATTTATGTTTTGCTGCGGAACGTGGCACTTCTTCGCGCAATTCACTGGAATTTTACACACTTTGCAAAACAATATTGAACCGTTACTTGAGGATATTTCCGCACCAAATTATTTGATGAAATTGGTCACTTTTTCTTTTACTGTTGTCCGTTCTTTAGGCATCATAAAACAACTGCTCTAAAAGTAAATGCATATATATATATATATATATATATATAAGCCACATACATGTCGCACCACTCTGTCTTTGAAGCATCTGTCTGTGAACGAGGACTACAGACTGAATTCAGTGTTACCAACATCAAAAATAATATTGCCAGTCACTTAAAAGTTTCTATGCAATGATACGTACGTGTCATGACGTTTGTCCATTTCAGTTAATTCCATTGAAATACTAAGTTAATTTCGAGAAAAAATGGCAAATAGGCATTTATAGGCATTGCAAGCTGAAATAGGCATTTATAGGCAAAATTAACTTCATGGAAAACAACTCTAGAGTCGTCGGTATGAACTTATATGAAGTCACTTTTACAATATCTATAATAAATAACTGTAGGCATTTTCCCTAGCATCCGGTCTCTAGTGATAGCACATACTGTCGGTACGCTTAAATTTGTTTACAAGCAGACGAATTTGTGCTTTTGTTGGGGCTGGTTTAAGGAATGTATGAGTAAATTCAGGTCTGGCGTCTTCATATGACAATCCGCGTACCCGTGCACAAACAATTACAGCTTCTTCTTCCGTGCCAACCATGTTGCACTAAGCAACTGTCCGTCTGGCTTAACTTTGCAGGAAATTTGTAGAAAGAGACAGCTGTGCTCACCTCTCTCACTCGCACCAGTGTTGTCGGATTTTCTTCACCAGATGTTAATAGGGGTAAGCGGGCAGACAAAATCTGACAACAGGGTGGGTTCTTCCTTTTGTGACAGGACAAATGCGGTCAAGGATCTACCCTTATATCTCCATCTCTCTCTTCGCCAAATTAAGCCAGATATACAATAAGAGTGTATGCAAAGAAAAGTTTCTAAAAGTAGTTTTTTTCTCATGGAAATGGAGACATTCTGTATAAGAAATATTGTTTTAAGAATACCTTGTGACTCAGTAAGCAATGTTTATATGGAAATTATACTTTCCTCGTTCTTAAATCATCCAGATTCCCAATATTTCCGAGAATAAATTACTTAACATGTAAGGACGTCATACTCCTTACAATATTTTGACAAACAAAATGTGCGTCCGGGTCAATTTATTTTTCTTTCAGTGGATAAATAACTTCGAAAGCTTTTGTTAGTAGAAACCGACATCGTAACAGTTGGGTAACTAAATGTTAAACACCTGGAAGATGATTGTTCTTTCTAAAGTGTCCAACGTAATGATCAATATTTCCATTAACTAACTAACTCACCGGCATTATCGAACCCTAGGTTCATGGCCACGCGGACATAAGCTTTCCACATATCCCTATTCTGAACTAATGCTTTCCAATCATTCCTTTATAATCTACTTCCCTCAAACCATGGTTAATATTATTCTCCCACAGTTACCTGTTGTCTAATAATTAATTTTTCTCTATTTATTTATATTTATACTATGTCATTAATAATTGTTCTCGTTTTTTATATATATCTTGTACATGAGCATTCCATTAATAATCATCTAGGAAGCTACTTACTTTATTTTATATCATTTTAATTTTGTTATATACTATGTTTTTGTTAGTATTAGCTAGTATTAGTTCACATCATCATTGTATTTTGTTTAGTCTGTATTTTAATAATATCTTAAAATTGTAATATGTATGTAATTTTTGTATAATTCTACTATTCGCTGGTTGAGTGGAAGAGAAGGCCTTAAGGCCTTAACTCTGGCAGCTAAAATAAAGCATTATTATTATTATTATTATTATTATTATTATTATTATTATTATTATTATTATTATTATTATATTTAATTCGTTAAATCTAGAGTAAATCAAAATGCATTATAAATATTAATTGTATTGTATTTATAACATGTAATCATTTATGTTTATTTAATTTAGATGTAAGACTATTTTTTTTGTATTTTTTAAAACACGGTTGAGTGGCAGACAAGGCCTTAAGGCCTTAAATCTGCCAGGTAAAATAAAGCTATTATTATTATTATTATTATTATTATTATTATTATTATTATTATATTTAATTCGTTAAATCTAGAGTAAATCAAAATGCATTATAAATATTAATTGTATTGTATTTATAACATGTAATCACTTATGTTTATTTAATTTAGATGTAAGACTATTTTTTTTGTATTTTTTAAAACACGGTTGAGTGGCAAACAAGGCCTTAAGGCCTTAAATCTGCCAGGTAAAATAAAGCTATTATTATTATTATTATTATTATTATTATTATTATTATTATTATTATTATATTTAATTCGTTAAATCTAGAGTAAATCAAAATGCATTATAAATATTAATTGTATTGTATTTATAACATGTAATCATTTATGTTTATTTAATTTAGATGTAAGACTATTTTTTTTGTATTTTTTAAAACACGGTTGAGTGGCAGACAAGGCCTTAAGGCCTTAAATCTGCCAGGTAAAATAAAGCTATTATTATTATTATTATTATTATATTATTATATTTAATTCGTTAAATCTAGAGTAAATCAAAATGCATTATAAATATTAATTGTATTGTATTTATAACATGTAATCATTTATGTTTATTTAATTTAGATGTAAGACTATTTTTTTTGTATTTTTTAAAACACGGTTGAGTGGCAAACAAGGCCTTAAGGCCTTAAATCTGCCAGGTAAAATAAAGCTATTATTATTATTATTACTATTATTATTATTATTATTATTATTATTATTATTATATTTAATTCGTTAAATCTAGAGTAAATCAAAATGCATTATAAATATTAATTGTATTGTATTTATAACATGTAATCATTTATGTTTATTTAATTTAGATGTAAGACTATTTTTTTTGTATTTTTTAAAACACGGCTGAGTGGCAAACAAGGCCTTAAGGCCTTAAATCTGCCCGGTAAAATAAAGCTATTATTATTATTATTATTATTATTATTATTATTATTATTATTATTAGGGGCACGCCGTAGCGTAGTGGTTAAGGCACTGAGCTACAAGCCGGAGGGTCCAGGGTTCAAGTCCCGTTGGGGTCAGGATTTTTAAACTGACCCAAACCCACTGGCGGCACTATGGCCCTGGGGTCGACTCAGCCTCTAACGTAAATGAGTACCAGACGCTTTTTCTGGGGGTAAAGGCGGCCGTCACGCAGGGCTGACAACCCGGCTGACATAAAGTGCCGATTGTCTAGAAAAAGTGGGAGCCTTAACCTCCTACTACCCCAAGGGCCTCCGGGTCTGTTGTGGGATCACTTTACTTTACTTTTACTTTATTATTATTATTATATTTAATTCGTTAAATCTAGAGTAAATCAAAATGCATTATAAATATTAATTGTATTGTATTTATAACATGTAATCATTTATGTTTATTTAATTTAGATGTAAGACTATTTTTTTTGTATTTTTTAAAACACGGTTGAGTGGCAAACAAGGCCTTAAGGCCTTAAATCTGCCAGGTAAAATAAAGCTATTATTATTATTATTATTATTATTATTATTATTATTATATTTAATTCGTTAAATCTAGAGTAAATCAAAATGCATTATAAATATTAATTGTATTGTATTTATAACATGTAATCATTTATGTTTATTTAATTTAGATGTAAGACTATTTTTTTTGTATTTTTTAAAACACGGTTGAGTGGCAGACAAGGCCTTAAGGCCTTAAATCTGCCAGGTAAAATAAAGCTATTATTATTATTATTATTATTCCTGGCCTGCCTATTAGGCGCTTTCCCTTTGGTTTTCCTATAAGGATTTTTCATGTCCCTCCTTCATTCCCTATTAGTACCACATGCAATGTCCATCGCAGTATACCAGACTTAATTATTAGTATATCCGGTTTCCCATAAAGATCATGTAGTTCACTGTTTTGTAATCTTCTCCATTCGTCTGTCTGTTCATTTCTGTTTGGTCTAAAAATGTTCATAAGAACTTGATTCCGAAATAGTCGTAATTGTTTCTCATTATTGCCAGTGAGTTAGTTAGTTATTTAGCATTTCAGATGGTTCCACCGCCGCGCCGTTGTCTCGAAGTAACATCGTTGCTTCAGATGCAGTGGACGTAGGTACGATCCCGGCGAAGTAAAGTTTCCTGAGTGAGATTTTTTCAGGATTTTTCCTCACCTGTAAGACAAATAATCAGGAAACTTTTAGGACCAAATGGTACCTGAACATCATCTGTCCATCACAATCATCCATACCAACATTCTCTTTGTTGAATATGAATGAGTAAATGATGTGTCTTGTCTTAAATGTTCCTGTTGTCTTAGAAATATCCCCGGCATTGAGCTGTTCACTCATCAATGGAACCATAATAATCTTATATGGACAAAATAAATCGACATCTACATCTCTCTACAACGGCGTAACAACTCAATGTTCTACCTTAGCCTCTCCTATGTTGTGCGTTACTAGACGAAGTAAATTTAGTTACGCATATTTCACTGGGAGATGTCATGAATGGTATGCGGTCAACATACTGACCCAATGAGACATCTAGTAGACAACTAAGGTATTACTAGGGTGAAAAATGTCGGCAAATTTTGCTCAGATGTCTCTTTAATCAGGCTTAAGTTTCTTTCACGAGCCTGAAAATATTCAGGCTCGGGACCCATGACTTAAAATCTCTCCCGGAGAACTTGCTCCTAAAAAAATCCATCGATCTCGGCTGGGTTTCAACCCGCGATCCTCGGGACCAGAGCAAAGAACATAACCACTTGTCCACCATGACCGACCAAAATATATATAGGCCTGTAATAATAATAATAATAATAATAATAATAATAATAATAATCATAATAATAATAATAATAATATTTAATTAATGTTGGGAAGTAAACATTATGAGGTATAATCATTAAAATTCATCGGAGAACATATTGTTTAAACAACTCACCTCATAGGATTCATGCTTCCATGATATCGCGATTTCAAACATAATCATGTTCATCGTCAGCCATAACTCCGACTGATGAAATTCTTCGGCCGTCAACTATTCTATTGTCGCCGTCTTCAGTGCTGCCATCTATGGTTGAATTTATGAACTTCGAAATCAATGTAATTTCGTTAGGGATATCAAAATTCATTGATCTATTTTTGTTTTTCTGAATGTATATTTTTTCCCAAACTGTCAATTCCAAAGGTTTCTCTACTTGTTTTAAAAGTTTAGCTTCTCTTCCAATTTTATGATGTTCTAATAAACTATGTGCAGCAATTGCAGATTTTAATAATGCTTTATTATAGCTGGCAGAGTAAGGCCATAAGGCCTACTCTTCCACTCAACCAGTGAATAGTAAAATTATACAAAAATTATATATTTATTACTCTTTGAAGATAGTTTTAAAATATAGACTGGGTACTCCCTAAGTTACCAAATATAATTTGTAATTTTCTGGTGCGCTCATCTCCTAAACTACTCAAGATGGGTTATTACAGTATTTATTGCTTTCGGAAACAGCCTTTATTTAGCTATTAAAACAATGTGAAATAATTTGCGAATCATAGTTTAGTCACAATCTATTATGTTTTCACTGTATTTATTTTTACAAACATTGATACTCCTATGATGATCTTGATGAAGATTTTCGGGCTGTAGGCCGTGGTCGTGAGGCTTGTAGTTCCCCGATGTTTCGCATCCTCACTTGAGGATGCCAGACGCAGTCTCTGGCGAAACGTCGGGGAACTACAAGCCTCACGACCACGGCCTACAGCCCGAAAATCTTCATCAAGATCATCATAGCAACTCCGGCCGTGAAAGTCTACGTGAATACATTGATACTCCTGCTTTAGCTCTTTTGGATTTATTTACACCTGACCAAAAATGTATGTAATTTCCTAAATATCAATTTCCTGATCCTTTCTTTTTTGTTTCTGTCACTGCTGCAATGTCTACATTGTTCTGAAATAATTCTCCTGCTACTTCATTAATTTTGTTTCTTATTCCTCGTACATTCCATGTACAAGTGGTTAGGACATGTTTTAATAATGGAAGATGAGCGATGGCCAAAGCAATTATATCAATGGCATCCGACCAGAAGGAGGAAGAGAGGGAGACCGAAGTTAACATGGAAGGAAAACATGAAGACATTAATGCAAGCAAGAGGGCTAAGCATTGAAGATGCCCAAGATCGTAGGCTTTGGAGGTTTGGTACGGGAAGTCGGCAGCAGCTGTAAAAACCCGAAAATAGAGAGAGATAGTTTAGTCACAAAAAATTATGAACGTTATGAAAAATTTGCAAACATTTGAATATGAAAAGAAAAACCCATACCAAAAATGTGTGGGTCAAATTCTTTCAAATTGTTTTAATAGCTAAATGAAGGCTGTTTCTGAAAGCAGTAAAAATTGTATTAAACTATATAGAGGGGCTTAGGAGATGAGCGCACCAGAAAATTACAAATGTAACATTGGTAAGATACGGAGTACCCAGTCCCTTTAAACAAAAGACAACGGTGATGTGATCTAATACTAACTAAAACTAACAAAAAATGGAATATAATAAAATTAAAATAATATAAAATTAAATTAAGTAAGTAAAGCTTCCTAGATAATTATTTACAAAATTCTGAATATAGTTGTTATGCAGTTAATATTTTCATTGTATCGAACTTAATTTGTATTTAAATAATGATAGCGATTGACAGTCCCTGACATAACAGGGAAGTAAATTCCACGCTCTAGTCATATATATGGTGTAAGATTCAGAGTATAGACATGTCCTATATAATATGTGATCTAGAGTTAAAAATCTCTCCCGACAAGACGCGATAGGCTGAGGCACGTAAAAGTACCTACAAAAGGAGAGGTTAAACTAAGGTAAAGAGAAATAATATTTCTTATGGTTTGATATAAAATCTTGTTTATTATTTATATGAAAAGTGGGCCAGTGTATGAGCCAAAAGAGCCATTCCCTTGACATCGCTCATATTCCTGACCCAAACCATACTCGTGTTCTTAAAATAGAAACCGTGCCCCAGTTTTGGACACAAATCACTTTAGTCCCGCCTTATAAACAAAACAAGTTTGTTATAACTCATGTCGCAGAAGTGCAGTAGGTAAATGTTTTTGTTACGCAAAATTATACCAAGTCCAATCTGCAAAATCAAACAGTTCATACGTAAGCTATTAAAAGACCGGTACATCTCTCAATCACTCCAGACGCATGTACCACTTCTTCACCGCTTTAGAATTCAGAGAAAAACTTTCCAATTTTCACGTAAAAAAATAATCATAAGTAATGCCACGAGTGATTTCCAAATTATCGATAAATTCACGACTCGCGAAATAAGGAGTGAATTTATCTAGAGAATTTGGAAATCAAGTTTTCACGTAAAAAAAATAATCATAAGCAATGCCACGAGTGATTTTCAAATTATCGACAAATTCACGAGTCACGAAGTAAGGAGTGAATATATCTAGAAAATTTGGAAATCAAGTATTTGGAAATCAAATTTTCACGTAAAAAAAATAATCATAAGCAATGCCACAATGCCACGAGTGATTTCCAAATTATCGATAAATTCACGACTCGCGAAATAAGGAGTGAATTTATCTAGAGAATTTGGAAATCAAGTTTTCACGTAAAAAAATTATCATAAGCAATGCCACGAGTGATTTTTAAATTATCGACAAATTCACGACTCACGAAGTAAGGAGTGAATATATCTAGAAAATTTGGAAATCAAGTATTTGGAAATCAAATTTTCACGTAAAAAAAATAATCATAAGCAATGCCACGAGTGATTTTCAAATTATCGACAAATTCACGACTCACGAAGTAAGGAGTGAATATATCTAGAGAATTTGGAAAACAAGTTTTCACGTAAAAAAATAATCATAAGCAATGCCATGAGTGATTTTCAAATTATCGATAAATTCACGACTCACGAAATAAGGAGTGAATTTATCTAGAGAATTTGGAAATCAAGAGTGGCATTTGTTAGGACTATTTAACGAATACAATTAAGCTGTTTACTTACAAATAATTATTTAAATATAGTTATTTTAAAATATTTATATATTAAATGCAAACGGGGATGTTTGAAAACAAATGAGAAACGTTTGTTATGCTTCATTTGTTCATCACTGCAAACAGATCATATTATTTATTGCCAAAGGATCGAAATATTGTAAAAATGCACCCTAGTGGAGAAAACATGTAACATAATAATTTGATGAAATTATTAATTAATTTCTGATGTCCTGTGATGTAAATATGTCAACTATATTTTTCTGGAACGTTATTGCCTGGGAAATAATGTATTTAAGAAAGTGCAAACAGTGTTTTTTGTGGTATAATCAATTGCTACAAATGTTTTTATATTATATCCCGTAAGCACTATCTTTTTTACATTCGTGCACTATATATACAATCTGGTAGCCGTATTTTTAGAGGGTCAGTCACTGCATAATAATGCTCTGGCCTATTCAGAATGTTAAAAAAAAAAGGAGGTTTCTTTAATATGACTCTTTAATTCAAGCCCCAAATGGGAGTCAATGACCAATCACGTTTCAATGGTTTTTTATTTACAACTAATCACAGTCGTGTTTCGCCTAGAATTTACCAACTAAAGTTTATCATAATAAAGAAAGCATCTCCTTTTTAACATTCTGAATAGGTCATGGCATCATTTTGCAGTGACTGACTCCATAAGAAATACGGCTACCAGATTGTTTATAGAGTGCATGAATGTCAACACGTACCGCATGAGGGAGTTAATATAAAAACATTTGTAGCAATTGATTATACCACCAAAAAAAGAAACCACTGTTTTCACTTTCTTAAATATATTTTTTCCCAGGTAATAACATTCCAGAAAAATATAATTGTCATATTCACATCATAGGACCAGAAATAAATTAATATACAGTTTGATGTGTTTCATTTTTTCTCCACTAGAGTGCATTCTTACAATACTGCGTTCCTTTGGCAAAAAAGAATATGATCTGGTTGCAGTGACGAACAAAAGAAGCAAATGAAGCGTACCAATCGTTTCTCATTTGTTTTCAAACATCGCCGTTTACATTAAATATATAAATGTTTTAAAATAACTATATTTAAATAATGATTTGTGAGTAAACGGCTTAATTTTATTCGTTAAATAGTACTAACAAATGCCACTCTTGATTTCCAAATTATCGATAAATTCACAACTTACGAAGTGGCATTACTTATGATAAATTTACACATAAAAAAATTATAATAATAGTTTCATTTTATTTGGCAGAGTTAGGGCCTTAAGGCCTTGTCTACCACTCATCCAGGTGTTAAAAAATACAAAAATGATTCTTACGTCTAGTTACAATAAATATTACATACTATGTCTACAATATAATTATTATTTACAAAATATTTCCAATTTAATATAGTTTTAACAAATGAAATATAAAATATACAAGATAGAAAAAAAAAACGAGAAAAAATTATTAATGACATAGGACACATTTAACTCTAGAGGAAAATTAACTATTTAACAAGTAACTGTATAAGTGTGACTTAAAAGTGCCAAGTATGCGGCAACCCCTGATATCTTGAGGAAGGAAATTCCAGGAGCGGGCAGAGGCTACTGTGAAAGAAGTAGAATAAGAAGAAGTGCTATGAAGAGGGATTGTTGTCAAATTGTTATATTGTGATCTAGTGACAATATTGTGGTAAGAAGATAGATTCTCAAATCTGGACGCCAGGAAACTAGGGGTGTAGGAATTCAGAAGCTTGATAATAAGTGAAAGAGAGTGCAATTACGTCTAGGCCCTATCAATAGGACAGAGACAAGTGACGTTGTTGAAGTATTCCGAAATATGATCACCTGCTGATGATCTTGTAGGCCGTGTAAGCCTAAGTCAATGTACCTGCTGATATTTAAATTTAATCGAACGCAAGCATCTGTCTTTTTATTTAGGCTTGCGGTTATTTTACGAGCCTGAAAATCTTCAGAATCGCTACACACACCATAAAGTCCCTCCCAGAGAAGGCTATTTGTCTTTTGGGTTTTTCCATCCTAAAAATACATCGACTCCAGCCGGGTTTGGACACGCGACCCTCGGGACTAAGAAATATAATCTCTAGACAATTGCGATTAATTTACATATTTCTAACTCAACAAAAATTAAAGTATAAAATTATGGAATATTCACCTGAAAGGTCCGTCTCCTCAACTTTATTAGTTATTTAACTGTAGCGCTTTCGGGACTAGTCCCATCATCAGCAGGATTCAAAACTGGTGTTTTACTGAAGATCTGGTAGAGGGGGTTACACGTACTCGGTTCGTTTTCGTTTATCAGATGGTCGTTGTTGTGAACTTAGTTACTCACTGGCACTATCGAACCCGTAGGTTCATGGCCGCGCGAACATAAGCTCTCCATGCATCCCTATCCTGAGCTAATGCTTTCCAATCATTCCCTGTATAATCTACTTCCCTCAAATCATAGTTAATGTTGTTCTCCTACCTCATTATTGGTCTACCAACTGGGCGTTTTCCCCTCTGGCTTTCCTACAAGAAGCTTCCATGCACGTCTTACATTCCCCATACGTGCAACATGTCCTGCCCATCGCAGTCTACGAGACTTAACTGTTCTTATTATATCTGGCTTCCTATAAAGACCATGTAGTTCATTGTTATGCAGTCTTCTCCATTCACCTGTCTGTTCATCTCTCTTTTCCAAAAATTTTGCTAAGAACTTTATTCTCAAAAACTCGTAATCTCATTTCCTCCCTTAAAGTAAGAGTCCATGTTTCGCACCCATATAATATAACTGGTAGAATAATAGTTTTATATATTTTCAGCTTAACGTTTTTTGAAAGGAGTTGGGACATCAAAAGTCTCTGCAATGCATAATAGCACGCATTTCCAGAATTGAGCCTATGTTTAATTTCTTCGTGCATCTCATTCATTGTCTTGAACTGCTTTCAAAATTTCCATCTTCTCGAGTACGTTTATCTACGCTGGAAATTTTGAAAGCAGTTCACAACAACGACCATCTGATAAACGAAAACGAACCCAGAACGTGTAACCACCTCTACCAGATCTTCAGTGAAACAGCATTTTTTAATCCTGCTGATGATGGGACAAGTCCCGAAAGCGCTACAGTTAAATAACTAATAAAGTTGAGGAGACGGACCTTTCAGGTGAATATTCCATAATTTTATACTTTAATTTTGAATAATACCTCAATGGAACATATCATGAATCTTATAAAAGTTAACTCAACAAATGATCATGCGGTAAAAAAATAGAGTTTTGCTTGTTTACTCAAGTTTTCTTTTTGTGTTTATGTCTGGAAATATAGAGGTGTTCTAAAACCGTGCCAAATTCTGGCATGCCACATCTTATGAGTTAAAATACATTCAACTACCGCAGTTTATGTAGGTGCTAGAAGCTACACATATTCATTTTACTGACGTCTAAGTCGTAATTTGTAGTAATATATCACAAAACGTTGTAAAACATAGAGAAACTTCGTGTTGATAATCTCATCAAGAAAATACAATTCTATACAATCCTACTTGTTCTTATTTCAATCTCAAATCAAATTCATAAGCGCTGCTAAAATAAACTATCTTAATGATGGCACCAACAAGGAGTGCAATGACACTTTAGGCGTCAAAATTTATCTTCTTCTTCTTCGTCACGGTTTAGGCTTATTTACTAGCCTGTTCCGGCTCCAAATTGCTGCTGTTTCCATCTTTTCTTTGCTCTTCCCAAACTTCTTCTTCCTCATGGTGAATAGATGTATGCTGCTTTTGGTATTCTATTCTCAGTCATCCTTGCCAAGTGTTCTTTCCAGTTCGTTCTGTGTTTCACTACTGTTGTGTTTAATTCCTCTACTTTTAGTTGTTGTCTTATTTCTGTGTTGTGTTTTTTGTCTGTTCTTTGATATCCTGTTATTGGTCTGAGGAATTTTATTTCAGCAGCTTGTAATCTGGCAGATTGTTGTGTTGTCTCTGTCCATGTTTCGGATCCATAAGTAATAATAGGCACTGTCATTGTCTTGTATAATTTTATTATAGAGTCATTCCTGGCTTTATTTTTCAAAGTTCTTTTTAATCATTTCTGTATAATATATTAAAGATAAAGTAAAAAAGAAAGACTAACTAACTCACTGGCACTATCGAACACTATTATTATGTTTAACTCACTGGCAATCTCGAACCCATAGGTTCATGGCCGCGTGGACATAAGCTCTCCATATATCCCTATCCGGAGCCAATGCTTCCCAATCATTTCAAATATAATCATTTCCTGTATAATCTACTTCCCTCAAATCATAGTTAATGTTATTCTCCCATCTCATTATTTGTTTATCAACTGGGCGTTTTCGCTCCGGTTTTCCTACAAGAAGCTTCCAAGCACGTCTTCCATTCCTCATTCGTGCCACATGTCCTGCCCATCGCAGTCTACTAGACTTAACTGTTCTCATTATATATGACTTCCTGTAAAGACCATGTAGCTCTCTGTTAAGTAGTCTTCTCCATTCACCTGTCTGTTCATCTCTCTTTGTTCCAAAAATTTTCCTAAGAACTTTATTCTCAAATACTCGTAATCTCCTTTCCACCCTTAAAGTAAGAGTCCATGTTTCGCTTCCATATAACTGCTAGAATAATAGTTGTATATATTTTCAGTTTAACGTTTTTTGAAAGGAGTTGGGACATCAAGAGTATCTGCAATGCAAAATAGCACGCATTTCCAGAACTGAGCCCATGTTTAATTTCTTTGTGCATCTCATTCCTATTTGTGATTATTGTTCCCAGGTATTTGAATTCAGCCACTTCCCCCAAATTTCCCTCATTTGTCATTATCTGTCCATTTCCATTATATAATTAGTTTTATATGTGACCATATATTTATTTTTATTTATATTTACTTCCAGTCCCAATTTCTTAGTGTTAGAAGTTGTGGCTAGAAGTAAATATCAATAAAACTAAATATATGGTCACACATAGAAATACATGACAGTCCTACAATTTTTACCACATCCTCAATGGCTAATGTTGGATATTTTTCATATAAATTGTTTGATAACATTCAAAATAATTTGTTTCTCTATGCTTTTCAATGTTTTAAGAAATAAAAAAAAATTGGCCATTTTGGAACAACTGAAATTCCAACGTATTCTGCATCGCGCATGCGTAAGAATAAAACAATGCTTATTTAATCTATTAAAATTGTAATTATATATTCTAAGATTGTCCCACATAACTTATAAAGGCATGTCCTTGATAATAATAATAATAATAATAATAATAATAATAATAATAATAATAATAATAATAATAATAATAATAATAATACTTTATTTATTCTGGCAGAGTTAAGGCCATAAGGCCCTCTCTTCCACTCAACCAGTACAAATACAAATAAATATTCGACAAATATAGATATACACTATACTAATTATAAACACTTAAAGATACAATAAATGTAACAATGTAAATGTCATGTACAAACAACATTTTATAGGTAATAACAATAATGATACGATAATAATAATAATAATAATAATAATAATAATAATAATAATAATAATATAAATATGATACATTATACGGGAAACACCAATTAATATATATATATATATATATATATATATATATATATATATATATATATATCTTACACTGGATAATAATGAAGTCGAGTTTAGAGCAAATATAAATTTTAGTTATTTTTATTTCCTCTATTTCGAGTGTTAGTGAGCGAACTACATTTTCTTATACGCTTATAGGTAAAATCATTATTCGATCAATGAAATGCAATTATACATCTGGTTTGTTTACAGTACAATTGGGACTTAGTATCTAACGAAATCCTCGAATACATAGGGTATTATGTTGCCCAACACAAATTACACTGGCCAACATGATTTTTGTCTCATGAGTACCAATAGTTGTACTTAATGCAGTTTTTATCGTGTTTTCAAATATGTATTCGGAATTTCTCCATCACCCACAGTTTTTTATTTCAATTTCAATTACTGGATTTACATAATTATTATTTGAATAAACTTTTTTCGTCCATTTGTCCATTGTAAAATAAAACCAAATGAGCTACCTCAGAAGATTTCAGTTATGGAAAAGAGATATCAAGGCAAATGGGATCCTAATATGCTGGCCGATTATTATTGGACCATCAAGAGGGATGCTCCACAGGCGAAATATAGCAGAAAATCGTCATTTCTTACTTTCTAGGTGAGTTCGAATATTGTGTAGTTACGAATGTAGAAAATATTAAAGTGTTTGAAATTAACAAAACTAAAATTATGGCATTTCATGGGAAGGACACAATACAAAGTAAAATCTGTCTCCAGAAGAAAATTTTAGAGCGATCTAATCAATTTAAATATCTTGGATAGCATCTCTCTATCTGGGATGAAAGGATATCCCTGAAAAAATGACTAGTTATAATAAAAGTTTGGGAATTATTAATCAAGTTATGAAACCATCCCTTGTATAAAAAAAAACCAGATTACGTTAATAACACTTTGGCTAGATCAGTGCTGACCTATGGTAGTGAAGCATGGACTGCTTTCATGCAGAATAACGGATTGTGAAATAAGATTCATGCGCAGAACACCGGGCTACACCTGATGGGATCGGAAAAGGAACACCGATATCTTAAAAGAATTGAAGACTACGCCAATTTTGGAATATATTAAACAGTACCAACTACGGGTAAATTGGAAACACCATCTTGAAAGAATGAGTTCAAATCGGATCCCCAAAGCTGTTAATAATTATATACCAAGAGGACAAAGATATCTGGGCCGTCCTATGAAACGCTGGAGCGAAAATTTTCTATAGGATCGTAACAGGCCTTGGCCTAATACTTGGAAGGAAGAAGAAGAAGAAGAAGAAGAAATTATAAATTCCTGTCTCTCGGAAACCTTGCGAGATGGAGAAAACCCGATATAATATTTGAATTCAGGAGAAAAAATACTATCAGAATCGCATATTTTTCTTTCTGAAACAAAAACACTTTTCTTTTTTGTTGCT
The DNA here is from genome assembly GCA_030220185.1 of Diploptera punctata. NCBI lineage: Eukaryota > Metazoa > Arthropoda > Insecta > Blattodea > Blaberidae > Diploptera > Diploptera punctata. Next base: position 743,059 of record JASPKZ010010262.1, on the reverse strand, counting down.
CAGTGTTATCTGTTATCATTCTTTTTTTTTTTCCATGTCTGGTTCCGAAAATATCCCTGCATAGAATGTTATATTTTAGCCATTTGATAATATTCACTAGTGGAGCTGAAAACGTTTGTTTCAACTCTGTACAAAGTTCAGATGTGTGTCGTGAGAATGAGTAAACTGCACATTAACTCACTAAAATAACATTTATTTGCCGTTTGGTAGCAGATGTTACACTAACGTCAACTTACTTTGTACTCACAAGAGAAAATAAAGTTAGGTCTGCAAACACTTTCATCAGCTGTCACCAGGTTTTTGAGTTTCACAGAATTTAAAGACACTTGGCTGTCAAGATTATGTAGCGTGCAGCACAAAGTCATATCGTAATAATGTACTTCTGACAGACGTTTCAGAACCAAGTAATGTTTTAAGTAAACTTTATAATAGCTTTGTAGGACCTGTAACTTCAACATTATACACTAAAACTTGCTCAAAGCGGAATTGCATGGGACCAATGTTTTTCCACATTAGACAAAATTCCGCATTATAAAAACTAAAACTTATTAATAACCTTACAATACAGAGTGCCAGTCAGAGCAAAAATAGTGATCAATAATCAAATAATAGAACAGATTGCACACTTTAACTATCTTGCTTGAAGAAGTAATTCTTTTCCCATGTTGTGGTGACGTTTTGAAGCAGCTAATTCTCTTCATGCCCGATGTTGTAGTAATATTTTGAAGAAGGATTGGTGTCCAAAAATAAAAAAAGAATTACTGGTTCAGGTTGGGTTTGATTTTCGGTAGAGCTGGAATCTCTTCCCAAGGTCTGAAGTTGGTACACTGGATAGGAAACACTTTACAATCACTGAAAACTGTTTCTTGTAGAAATAATTGTAAATTTATTTACTATTAATTTCCCAGCAGATCAAGTAAATATATGTGGTATTATTTACCTTCACCGTCAATTAAAATTAAATTATTTTCTTTTCTTTTCTTGAATCAACTATTCTTCTGGTATTAAATATCACATTTTATCAGGAGATCTCTTCTTGCTTCTATCTTTGTTGGAAGTTGTATATAGAATGACTATGTAATTCTTTTATAATTTTAAAGAACATTATTACATCACATGATGTTATATTTTAAATTCTATTGGTTAATGTAATGTTTAAATTTGATTTGTTAAATCAAAAAGTTAATTGTTTTAACAGACAGGTGAATGGAGAAGACTACATAACAATGAACTACATGGTCTTTATAGGAAGCCAGATATAATAAGAACAGTTAAGTCCCGTAGACTGCGATGGCAGGACATGTTGCGCGTATGGGGAATGAAAGACATGCATGGAAACTTCTTGTAGGAAAGCCAGAAGGAAACGCCCAGTTGGTAGACCAAAAATGAGGTGGGAGAACAACATTAAGTATGATTTGAGGGAAGTAGATTATACAGGGAATGATTGGAAAGCATTAGCTCAGGATAGGGATGTATGGAGAGCTTATGTCCGTGCGGCCATGAACCTACGGGTTCGATAGTGCCAGTGAGTAAGTAAGTAATTGTTTTAACATCCAATCAGAGTTTAGTATACTTTCATTTAAAAATATGAAGTTAAGCAGGTGTTCTTATTACAGTTATAACAGAAAGCTTTATAATTCTGACGACAATGACTTAAAACAATTTTTAAAAGCATTATTAAAAAAAGACTTATGTATTACAATTTCTTTAATTGTTACTGAGACATTTTTATTCAACCATTAAATTGAATTATTTAGATGTTTTTTCTTTATTTAAGTTATATTTAAATTTTAAAAGAATTTTAAAGTATAAAATTATTAACTTTAACTTCCATATTTATTATGATATTAAAATCCTGTTATTTGGTTCAGATATAACATATAGCTATGATTGGGATATACATAATAAAATAAACCGATATCAAATGATGTGTGGCACCATAAGAAGAACCTCCGAAAGACTCGAAGAGAAACTCAGCTCAGGTTTTATAAAATTATGGTTGTTCCTGTTCTTTTATATGGATCTGAATTTTGGGTACTTACAAAGAAAGATATCTCACACATTCAAGCCACTGAAATGAAATTTTTAAGATCTGTAAAAGGATGTACACGCATGGATAGATTACACAATGAATCAATAAGAAATGAACTGGAGATATTTTCAAAAGTTGATAAACTAGAAGAGCACAAATACCAATGGAAAGAACATTTAGACAGAATGGACAATACAAGATTACCCAAAAAGATCAACACGTACAACACATAGGAAAAGATCTTCTTTGGGACGGCCAAGGAAACGATGGACTTGAGACCGGAACAGGTCATATTGACCTAATCCTGGAAAGAAAGAAGAAGAAGAGTATCGTGAACGTCTTTTTACATACCTTGTATTAATTGTGGTTCGCTGCCGTTGAAAAGTAAATTTTAACAGAACAAATGCGAACAAGTTGTGCCGAAAATATATGTTACATGAGTTTTGTCATTAATTTGATTCACATAGTTTGTTATTTGCAGAATTCTACCAGGGATTTCCCTCTTTTTTGCAGGTGGTTACATGGTAACGGTCGCATGGTTGCTCGCACAGTTCAAACACACAGTTGTTTCCGGGATCGTGGAAACACTTGGTCTTGCATATCTTGTGGTGGTATCCAAGCACTGCTATTGAGTTCACCTGATGTCGGAGTTCTTGATTGGTGTTGGTCCAGGATCTGTTTGTCATGCCTTCTGTTCTATAAAAGTCCAGCCATATCTCTTGTCTCTTCTTCTCCCTCTCCTCAAGTAGTTTATTTGAGCTGTCTGTGGATGGTAGCCTCAAACGTAGTTCTTCTGTGAAGAAGGATGCCTTGGCGAGTTAATATGCTAGGCTCGACTTTGTGTGTTTTGAGACACCTAGGGCGGCTTTTAAAAATCGTGATTTGACTGCTTCCAAAGTTATTAGATCTCATAGACTCAGCTTCTCCCAAATGAGGTCTATTCCATAGGTTGCAATGGGAACTATTTTTGCGTTCAACAAGGCCATGGCCGTTTTTAGTGACAGTCTGGATACTGCTTTGATGTCAAACATGGTTTTTGTGGCAGCTGCTGCGCGGGATTTTATGTGTATTTAAATGACCTGGCAGTGGTTTGCAACGTCAGTCCCAGATATTTGAAGCTGTTAACTGTCACGAGGGGTTCCATTCCTAGGTAGATTCTGTCCTCCGCAGCTTCTCGATCTCCGTTGCGGAATACTATCTGTACCGTTTTCCCCGAGTTTATTTCCATTTTGTTTTCCTGTGCCCATTTCTCAAGTTTGTTGGTTGCTCTTTGCAGGTCTTGTATGAAGTTCGATCCGATGGCCATGTCGTCTGCATATATGTAGATTTTCACTTCCCCCGTCTCCTGTCTAATAATTTGCCGTTGAAAAGTAAAATATAGTATGTACGAGCGACTTCGACAGTAACGCGCGAAAAAACAGCCCCGTTTCGGTTTCGTCAGCGTAAAAAAATGTTTCTTAGGCGCGTATCCTGAAATTAAAGTATTTAGTTTCGGTTTCCGCTCACTAACTACACTTTCGTCCACATCCTTTGATTCCCCGCAAATTTCATTCCACAATGCATTGTTTCGTTCGTCTTTTAAAACTGTCAGCCAACCTAAAGATGCCTTGAAATCGTTTATTCCCTAGGGATTTAGCAACAGCTAGAGCTTGATTTTAGAGCATCGGTCCGGAAATTTGGAGATTTATCTTCAATCACTTTCACTTTTTCGTTTAATGACAATGATGCATACGTTTTAGCCATCTTTATTCCGTAAATTCAGAACAGTACTTGTGGAAGATCGGTCTCCGAACTTATTTAAGATTTTACAGTGCAATGGTTATTTGTAAGACAGGTATCTGTATTTCGCATAACAGGTGTGCAGTGAGGCCGAAATAAAATTTCAGGTACAGATCGAATCTCTACTTCACCCGGCGGTGGGAATCATTCCATATTATTTTTTTTTTGCCTAACGGGAATTCAATAAAGTGGAAACTAATTTATCTTTATCTATCTTTCCGCTTTATAGACTTTTTTCATTAATTGTGTACAAATATCCTTATGTTTCCGCGTTGGACAGATTCCGTTTTATGCAAAATAAATATACGTAAAATTACTATTATTTCGCGCCGGGACCAATAAATTCGTTCACATTGGATAGATTTCCGCATTATTCAAGTTCCGTATTAAACAAGTTTTACTGTATTTAAACTGGGAGGCAAACTACCCCAGCACTGACGCATGGCTATCCCGACTGGTATCTCATAGCTGATATCATGTCGACTCCAGAGGTACATTGGCGATGGCTCATATCTAACTAACTAACTCACTGGCTGTATCAAACCTGTAGGTTCATGGCCGCACGGACACAAAGTCTCCAAACATCCTCATCCTGAGCTAATGTTTTTCCAATCATCTCCTGTATAATCTACTTTCCTAAAATCATGGTTAATGTTATTCTTCCACCTCATTCTTTGTCTACCAACTGGTCCTTTTCCCTCTGGTTTTCCTACAAAAGTTTCCATGCACCTCTTTCATTCCCCATTCGTGCCACATGTCATGTCCATCGCTGTCTACGAGACCTAACTGTTATTATTATACCTAACTTCCTACAAAGAACATGTAGTTCACTGTTATGTTATCTTCTCCATTCACCTGCCTGTTCATCTCTCTTTGGTCCAAAAATTTCGTTAATAACTTTATTCTCAAATACTTGTAATCTCCTTTCCCCTCTTAAAGAAAGAGTCCATGTTTCGCATCCATACAATATAACTGGGAGTATAAAAGTTTTATGTATTTTCAGTTTAACATTTTTTTAAATGAGTCGGTATGACAAGAGTCCTTGTAATGCAAATACCATCAATTTCCAGAATTGAGCCTATGTTTAATTTCTTTGTGCATCTCATTCCTTTGTAATTATTGTTCCTAGGTATTTGAATTCAGCCAATTCCTCAAAATTTCCTTAATTTATCATTAGCTGTCCATTTGCATTATATAATGTATTTCTATGTGTAAACATGTATGTGGTTTTATTGATGTTTGTTTCCAGTAAATATATTTGGATTATTTCAGATTTTCTCGGGTTTTTCCCGTTTCCCAAATTTTATCCCACCTACAGTATCTATTCCCCTTTCCCACCCCTTTACGTCATTTCATTCCCCATTCATTAATTTCATATCACTCTTTCTCTCATCTCGTGTTTTGAAATAGATATAGTTCGGTCGACAATCGAGAGGTGTTGAAAATACACGGTTACAGGGATCTAGTGGAGGGTCCACCAGGGCAGAAACGGCCAACGAGAGGGTTGTAGTCCCTCCTAAATAACACTGGCCACCATGATTTTTGTCTCATGAATACCAATAGTTGTACTTAATGCAGTTTTTATCGTGTTTTCAAATATGTATTCGGAATTTCTACATCACCCACCGTTTTTTTATTTCAATTTCTATTAATGGATTTAAAAAATTATTTTAATAAACTGTTTTTTCATCCATTTGTCCATTGTAAAATAAAACCAAATGAGCTAACTCAGGAGATTTCAGCTATGGAAAAGAGATATCAAGGTAATGGAATCCTAATATGCTGGCCGATTATTGTTGGACCATCAAGAGGGATACTCCACAGGCGAAATACAGCAGAAAATCGTCATTTCTTACTTTCTTTAGGCGAGTCCGAGTGTTCGAATATTATGTAGTTACGAATGTAGAATATATTAAAGTGTTTAAAATTATAAATTCCTGTTTCTAGGAAACCCTTGCGTGATGGAGAAAACCCGATATCATATTTGAATTCAGGAGAAAAAATACTATCAGAAACACATATGTACCTTTCTGAAACAAAAAAAAGTTTTTTGTGCTCAGTGTAATTACAAACAGGAATGGGGTGCAGAAAGAAATTAAACAAATATTTAACTCTTGAAACGCATGTCATTATTTATTACAGGGATTCTTATAGTCCCAACTACTCTCAAAAAATGATATACTGAAAAAAATGTAAAACTTGTTTTTCTTCCAATTATATGGATCCGAAATAAGGATTCTTACTTCAAGAGAGGAAAAAATATTATTTAATTAAATAGAAATAAAACTTGAAGTTTTGTGTGATTTTCATATTTATTAAAATATAAATTAATTACAGCTGTTTTTTCAACAAATTAATGAATTTTTTATTATAGTACATAACAACTGTAACTATGCAACTTTTTTTTCAATCTCTATTATAAATTTAAAATTGTGGCTAGACCAGTGTTGACCTATGGTAGTGAAGCATGGACACTAAAAAGACAACTTGAAAGCAGAATAACGGCTTATGAAATGAGATTCATGCGCAGAACAAGCGGGTTACACCAGATGGGATCGGAAAAGGAACACCGATATCTTAAAAGAATTCAAGACTACGCCAATTTTGGAATATATTAAACAGTACCAACTAAATTGGAAACGCCATCTTGAAAGAATGAGTTCAAATCGGATCCCCAAAGCTGTTTATAATTATATACCAAGAGGACGAAGATCACTGGGCCGTCCTATGAAACACTGGAGGGAAAATTTTCTATAGCATCGTAACAGGCCTTGGCCTAATACTTGGAAGGAAGAAGTGTGGCACATGTGACAATGTTTATATAGGACAAACTGGCAGATCTTTTATTTCTCGTATAAAGGAACGTATGAGAGCATATAACAGAAATTTAGATAATTCAAAGTATGCTAACACCTATTCCAATACGATCATTGTTTTGATTCAAATTTTAAAATTTTACATGTTTGTGACAAAGGAAAGAAGTTGGACCTTTTAGAAGTTGTAGAGATAAATAAATTGAAAAATGGTAATAAGCTGTTAAATTCCCAACTATATTTGAATGAATCGCCTCTTTTAAATTATAATAGAGATTGTTATAAAAAAACTGTTGCATAGTTACAGTTGTTATGTACGATAATAAAAAAATTCATTAATTTGTTATCATGTCTGAAGAAGGTACAAAGTACCGAAACAGCTGTAACTAAATTGTATTTTAATAATATGAAAGTCACATAAAACTTTGAGTTTTTTTTTTATTTAATTAAATATATATATATATATATATATATATATATATATATATATGGATTTCATCAAGTAAACACCAATTCAATTAATTAAAAAATATTATGATTTCTTGAGAATAAAGTTACCGCCACGTGGCCTTAACTCCAGCAGGCTATATAAATAAATAGCTAAATAAATAATAGGCCTACAAACTTTTTTTTTTGCTGCGTTTTGAAATGCTAACAATGTTTTCTTCAAGTTAATATCAGACCTACTGATAGTATCAATATCGTCTGCGTATGTTAGTATTTATGTTTGTGGAATATTCAGGATATGGATGTAAGAGAGGGTTTTACTTCGCGCGGCCATGAGCCTCTAGGTTCGACAGTGCCTGTAAGGTATTTAGTTAGACCCACCCATCCATAGTAATTCTGCCCGAAGGCAGGTCCTTCACTGCAATCATAGCATTTTCATGCTATGCTTACAGCTTTACTAAGGATTGCATGTGTGGTAGCTTCCCGTTGCTTTCCACACCAGTGAAGGATGATGATAATGATGATGATGGCCATGATTTCGGGGACCGTTTGGGCCTTAAAGTTTTCCTGACATTTGTCTTACAGGTGAGGAAAAAAACCCGATGAAAACCTCACCCAGAAAAATTGCCCCGACCGGGTATCGAACCCGGGCACCGCTGCGTGACAAGGCAGCACGCTACCTCGAGACCACAGCGGTGGACATTTAATTAGATATATATATTATTTTTTTTGCAAATGCCCCAGGTTGTCTTTCGACATTCCTGGTGTTCTCTCCTGGCATGGCGTACTTGTAACCCACTTCTGAGCTTGGGGCGCCTGTAAAGCGGGGTTACGTTGCCCCGATGATATGATGGGTGATGATGATGATAGTGGTGCACCAGTAGAGTCCCTAATCCTAAGCTTAATCTAAGATGAATATGAATGATGATGATTGCGATGGCCATATGATTTTGGGGACCGTTTGAGCCTTAAATTTTTCCTGACATTTGTCTTACAGGTGAGGAAAAACCCCGATAAAAACTGCCCCGACCGGGGATCGAACCCAGGCCCGCTGCGTGACAAGGCAGTACGCTACCTCGAGACCAAAGCGGTGGACATTTAGTTAGATTTTTTTTTTCAAATGCCCCAGGTTGTCTTTCGACATTCCTGGTGTTCTCTCCTGGCATGGCGTACTCATAACCCACTTCTGAGGTTGGGGCGCGTGGAAGGCGCGGTTACGTTGCCCCGATGATATGATGGGTGATGATGACGATGATATTGAAGACTCTCCTGGTGAGAGTCCCTAATCCTAAGCTTAATCAAAGATGAATATGAATAATGATGATTGCGTAGGCCATATGATTTCGGGGACCTGGGCCTTAAAGTTTTCCTGACATTTGTCTTACAGGTAAGTCTCAGTTAGATATAATTTGTTAATTGTGAGTTACTTTTTGCCACTCTTCACAAAATATGCCTAAAATGTTACGCATCAGAAAGTGTTTCTTCACAAAAGTAGGTCAGTAAAGAATTCGGCGTTGAAATGTTGCGACTATAAATTGTCTGCAACTAGGGTCCGCACTTTGATTTACGTGGCGTACACTTAGTCCAAAGTAAAAGGTTCGCTAGTTCAACCTGTCAGCGTGACAATTGATGTCCATTCCATGTTTACAAAACTTCCACGCAATTTGACGCGGCTATTTTTAAAATTACACAAGTCGCACAAAATGCGTCATCTATGCATCAACGAGTCTAATTTTAGATCATAATCTATGTTAAAGTAACCATGCATGCAAGATGGCGCACAAAAGGAATGTCGGTGTAATGGATACAAGTGTAGAACAGTGCACTTGATTTGAAGGACAATCTGCATTATATAAAAAAACAAACTTTTTTTAACTCATGTTATATTTAAACGCTTTTAAAATAATGGTCGATTGCGTCTTCGAATCTTTATGTATAACCATTACACTAACTCATTTGCTGTATCGAACCCATAGGTTCATGGCCGCGCAGACATAAGCTCTCCATACATCCCTATTCTGAGCTAATTTTTCCAATCACCTCCTGTATAATCTTACTTACTTACTCACTGGCACTATCGAACCCGTAGGTTCACGGCCGCGTGGACATAAGCTCTCCATACATCCCTACCCTGAGCTAATGCTTTCCAATCATTTCCTGTATAATCTATTTCCCTCAAATCATAGTTAATGTAATTCTCCCACCTCATTCTCGGTCTACCAACTGGGCGTTTTCCCTCTGGCTTTCCTACAAGAAGCTTCTATGCAAGTCTTTCATTCCCCATACGTGCTACATGTCCTGCCCATCGCAGTCTACGAGACTTAACTGTTCTTATTATATCTGGCTTCCTATAAAGACCATGTAGTTCACTGTTATGTAGTCTTCTCCATTCACCTCTCTGTTCATCTCTCTTTGGTCCAAAAATTTTCCTAAGTACTTTATTCTCAAATACTTGTAATCTCCTTTTCTCCCTTAAAGTAAGAGTCCATGTTTCGCACCCATATAATATAACTGGTAGAATAATAGTTTTATATATTTTCGGCTTAACGTTTTTTGAAAGGAGTTGGGACATCAAAAGTATCTGCAATGCATAATAGCATGCATTTCCAGAATTGAGCCTATGTTTAATTTCTTTGTGCATCTCATTCCTATTTGTGATTATTGTTCCTAGGTATTTTAATTCAGCCACTTCCTCAAAATGTCCCTCATTTGTCATTAGCTGTCCATTTCCATTATATAATGTATGTATACGTGTGACCATATATTTAGTTTTATTGATATTTACTTCCAGTCCTAATTTCTTAGTGTTACTCAATAGTGTCTACTTCCCTCAAATCATGGATACTGTTATTCTCCCACCTCATTCTTGGTCTATCAACTGGGCGTTTTCCCTCTGGTTTTCCTACAAGAAGATTTCATGCACCTCTTCCATTCCCCATTCATGCCACATGTCCTGCCCATCGCAGTCTATATGAGACTTCATCATCATCAGCAGCATCAAGGACTAGACCTATTGGTCTGTTCCGATCTCGTGTTAGAATTGGTCTATTCATCTTTTGTCCACCGCTGTGGTCTCGAGGTAGCGTGCTGCCTTGTCACGCAGCGGGCCTGGGTTCGATCACCGGTCGGGACAGGCTCCTGGGTGAGGTTTTTTCGTGGTTTTTCCTCACCTGTAAGAGAAATGTCAGGGGCCCAACGGACCCCGAAAATCACCCGGCCATCATCATCATCCTTATCATTATCACCATCATCCTTCGCCGTTGTGGAAAGCAAAAGGAAGCTACCGCACATATAATTCCCTAGTAAAGCTGCAAAACACAGCATGAAAATGCTATGATTGCAGTGAAAGACCTGCCCTCGGGCAGAATTACTACGGATGGATGGATCCATCTTTTACTGTGTCTTCCAATATTTCTTCGTCCTAGTGGTTTGTAATGAAGAATCTGTTTTGGAATTCTATTGTTATCCATTTTATTGATGTGGTCCATCCATTCATCTCTGTCTTGTGTAATTCTATCTAATAGTTTGAATATATTCAGTTCTCTTCGTATATCCTCACTTCGCCTTTGATCCATTATTGTATAGCCAGCCACACTCCTCAGAATCCTCATTTCTGACGATTCTATTCTTCATTCCTGGTTTTTGGTTAAGACCCAGTGTTCCGATCCATACAGTATTGTTGGAACCGCCATTGTTTTATACAATTTTAAAAGTGTTTCCTTTCTAGTTCCTTTGAGACTTCGTTTTATGGTGCCACACAAATAATTACATTTATTTATTTTGTTTCAATGTCTTCACTTTTTCTATATGACACATTGTATCCCAGGTAATTAAAATTGCTCACCTGTTCTACTGTTTTATTCTCTAATTGGGTTTTTACTCTTAGTGGCTCACACCCTCGAAAAGCTAAAAATTTTGTTTTTAGAGAAGATATTTTCAGGTTGTATGTTTCACATATTTTACTTAATTTGTAAATTGCACGTTGTAAGCCATCTTCTGTCTCGGAAATCACAACCTGATCGTCTGAAAAAAGTAAAGTATCTAATAAAATATTGTCAATTTTAAAATGTTCAGTTAAAATAATTTGCCAATTCTGTATAGCATCGTTTATATTTGTATTAAAAATTGATGGCGAAAGTGGGCATCCTTGTTTTACTCCACAGTTTATTATCGCTGTTTTATTGTTTTATGTTTTATGACCCATGCTAATTAATATGTTATTATCTACATATAAACTTTCAATGATTTTAATCAAATGTTGTGGAATGCCTCTGTTTAAATCATATTCCATAATTTATTTCTATTCACTATGTCAAAGCCTTCTCAAAATCAATAAATGCCATATATGTTGGTAAGTTATTCTCTATGTTTTTCTATTAGTTGTGTTATAGCATATGTACAAGTCTGAACAAGATCTTTCTTTTCTAAAACCGTTTTGATTTTCTGACAGCATACTTTCAATGATAATATTAAGATGGCTTTTTAAGATGGAGGCATAGATTTTATAACATGTAGTTACACGACTTGGGGTACGCAGTAGCGTAGTGGTTAAGGCACTGCGCTACAAGTCGGAAGGTCGAGGGTTCAAGTCCCGTGGGGTCAGGATTTTTAAACTGACCAAAACCTTCTGGAAGCACTATGACCCTGGGGTCGACTCAGCCTCTAACGAAAATGAGTACCAGACGCGTGTTCTGGGGGTAAAGGCGGCGTCACGCAGGGCTGACAACAAGTGCCGATTGACTAGAAAAAGAGGGAGCCTTAACCTCCTACTACCCTAAGGGCCTCCCGAGGCCTGTAGTGGGATTACTTTACATTTAGAACACTTATTCTTTGATAATTATTGCATTCATATATGTTACCTTTTTTTTAAATATTGGATGAATTTTTGCTATCTTCCATTCTTCTGGAACGTGTCCAAACTTCCAACAGATATATGAAACTTAATTGTTCCTATTACATCTGGTTTCGTATAAAAATAATGTAGCTCGCTGTTATATAGGCTTCTCCATTCATTTGCCTGTTCGTCTCTTTTTGGTCAAAAATGTTTCCTAAATGTTTATTCACAATTTTTTTCTCTTCCCTTAAACTAAGAGATCATGTTTCAGCTCAAAATAATACGCATAACTGGAATAAAATCAGTTTCATACATTTAGTATTCCACCGCTGTGGTCTCGAGGTAGCGTGCTTCCTTGTCAGGCAGCGACCCCGAGTTCGATCCTAGGTCAGGACAAGTTGCATAGATGAAGTTTATTCGGGTTTTTTTTCCACGCCTATAAGAGATGTCAGGAAACTTTAAGGCCCAAACGGTATCCGAACACCATCTGGCCAGCATAATTAAATATTTACTTCGTTAGATTAAATTTAGATTAAGGCCTCTCTTGGCGTATCCTTATCATCCGTTACCATCATCATCACCTTTCATGTACCATCGGGTCGGCGTAATCCCGCCTTCCAGGAGCAACAATCTCAGAAGTGGGTTACTAGTATGTCATTCCAGGAGAGAATACTAGAAATGTCGTAATGAAATCTGGTGGCATTGATTTTAAAAAATAAAATAAAATAAAAAACTTTTTAGTAACAACTTTTTTTGAGAAAAGTTGGGATTTGAATTCCTGTATACATAATAACATATTTCCATAATAGAGCTATATTTAACATATTCGCTTCAGATTTAAATTTTCAATGCATTTCCCCAGAATCCGGATTTAAGTTACCGTAATTTATATTGTCTATTTTCAGACATTCAAAACAAAGAAAAGATAACGGTACTTGAGACCACAATACGGGTGAAGGCAAAAACACATTCCTCTACTATTCATAAATGTTAACAAAAGATTACTCTGCTAAGAAATGTACAAAATATTGGAAAATATATAACAGCAGAGTTAAGCGAGTGTACCTCGTCTTCTGAGTTGAAGGTGATTTATCTGCCAACGAGTGTACCTCGTCTTTTGAGGCGAATGGTTTAATACCTTTATAAGTTCAATTATAATTATAAAAGGAAGACCAAGAACCAAATGGAAGAATAACATTCAACACTGAATGTGGAAATTTGGTGTAACGGATCAAGACACGATTGAGATCTTTATGTGTATAATAAACAGAAGTCCGTAGTCATTTTTGTAATTTTTAAAGTTAATTTTAATTATTAAGGTTGGTTGGAGAAAAATCTCATTGATGAGGAAAATTCTGAATGAATAAAAAATCTAATTATTGTTCCTAGGTATTTGAATTCATGGGGCACGCCGTAGCGTAGTGGTTAAGGCACTGAGCTACAAGCCGGAGGGTCGAGGGTTCAAGTCCCGTTGGGGTCAGGATTTTTAAACTGACCCAAACCTTCTGGCGGCACTATGGCCCTGGGGTCGACTCAGCCTCTAACTGAAATGAGTACCAGACGCTTGTTCTGGGGTAAAGGCGGCCGTCACGCAGGGCTGACAACCCGGCTGACATCAAGTGCCGATTGTCAAGAAAAGTGGGAGCCTTAACCTCCTACTACCCCAAGGGCCTCCTGAGGCCTGTAGTGGGAACACTTTACCTTTACTTTAGGTATTTGAATTCGGCCACCCTTTCAAAAATCCCTCATTTGTCATTAACTGTCTAATTCCCATGCATATTAGTTTCTTCGTGTGACCATAGGCCTATATTGAGTTATAAACGAGACTGTACACATGCAATTTAATTAACATAGAAACTTACATTCCGCAAACCAGCATCAAGTAAAGTAAAGTAAACCCACTACAGGCCTCAGGAGGCCCTTCGAGTAGTAGGAGGTTAAGGCTCCCACTTTTTTTGGACAATCGACACTTGATGTTAGCCGGGTTGTCAACCCTGCGTGACGGCCCCCTTTACCCCCAGAACAAGCGTCTGGTACTCATTTCCGTTAGAGGCTGAGTCGACCCCAGGGCCATAGTGCCGCCAGAAGGTTTGGATCAGTTTAAAAATACTGACCCCACCTGGACTTGAACCCTTCCGGCTTGTAGCTAACCATAAATTCAACTTTCTGATAAATTTGGTTAATTTACACAGTTCCTGATTGACGGAATTTTAATAGAATAACGAGACTGGTTAAGGTGGTGAGTCATTACATAGTTTGGCAAAATATCTGCACCACTTGCTGTGTTTAGTTATGAAACATGAATGTACCCAGTTTAAACAACTGATTTTTACGGCTCTACGTGTGTTTTATTAGAAGTTCGCCCTATTCACTTCCTTTCTTTACGACTGTTTACTACAGCTCACAAAGAATGTGCAGAATTCCACCAATGCTTCAATGAAAGTTTTTACGTTAATATACAGGATACCTCAAAGTCATTATCTATTTCCATGAAACACCCATGTTTTTCTGTGCACATACTGTTAGCTTAGTGCAACTTGTTTAGCAGGAAGAACGAGTTACCATTGTTTGTGCACGGGTACGTGGATTGTCATATGAAGACGCCAAAGCTGAATTTACCCATAAATTCCGTAAACCAGCCCCAACAAAGTCACACACTTCGTCTGCTTGTAAACAAATTTAAGCGTACTGGCAGTGTGTGTGTGATGAGGCACGTCATAGACAACCACGCGTATCAGCAGAAACAGTTGCAGCAGGATCAAATTGCCAGTGATAGTCCGAACGCATCAACTCGACGCCTCAGTAACGAGTTGAATGCCCCTCACAACAGTGTGAGAATATCTACGTTTTACTCTAATAAACGTCCTTACCACGTCTGCTTGATTTATGAAATCGTATCACAGAAACAGCAGGCTCTTTTACTGTTTAATTTTTAAGGTCTACATTTCGTTTCACAACTGAAAGATTGAGTATGTTTTCACCTAATGGCGGTCATGTTGAAAGGCAGTAGAATATGTTTTAAAACTTCACAATAACATTAACTTTTCAATCATTACCTCCTTCGTTGAAATGGATAGTGACTTTTGGAGACATCCTGTACATGAATCTTCACATAAGTGTAAAGCTTGCTGCAATATCAAATTACATACTTTAGCTTCCTTCACATTTCCACTTTATTCTTAAATAAATAGTTTCGCGCCGCGATCCTACCTTTTAATAACATTGAGTTTGAAAGTTTTGAGTGACTATCTCAACATTCCTTTGCCCGGGCCCATAGAAGCCAAAGGTTAATCCACCTTTCCTTTGTAAATTACTTAACATATAGTACTGAATGCTAAACAGTATTATAATCGTGGAAGCTAGAAGGAAAAAAGGGGATTAATTTGGCTTGAGAAAGCTTTAGAATATTTATCATAAGTAATGCCACGAGTGATTTCCAATTATCGATAATTCACGACTCACGAAGCGAAGAGTGAATTTATCTAGAGAATTTGGAATCAAGAGTGGCATTTGTTAGGGCTATTTAACGAATAAAATTAAGCTGTTTACTCACAAATCATGATTTAATTATAGTTATTTTAAAATAGTTATATATTTAATGTAACGGCGATGTTTGAAACATAAATGAGAAACGATAGGTACGCTTCATCTGCTTCTTTTGTTAATCACTGCAACCAGATCATACTATTTATTGCCAAAGGAACGCAATATTGTACGAATACCCTCTAGTGGAGAAAAATTGAACACATCAAAATGCACATCAAACTGTATATTAATTCATTTCTGATGTCGTAGATGTAAATATGACAATTATATTTTTCTGGATTATTACCTGGGAAAAAATACATTAAGAAAGTGCAAACAGTGGTTTCTTTTTTTTTGGTGGTATAATAAATTGCTACAAATGTTTTTTATATTAACTCCTGCAAGCGCTATTTGTGGACATCTCTGCACTACATATACAATCTGGTAACCGCATTTCCTGTGGGCTCAGTCACTGCAAATAATGGTCAGACCTGTTCAGAATATTAAAAAGGAGGAGCCTTCTTTAATATGGTAATTATAACACTGATAAATATTTCGTGAAACACGACTCTGATTGGTTGTAAAACAGAAATCATTGAAACGTGATTGGCCATTGAGTCCCATTTGGGGCATGAGTTAAATAGTCAATATAAAACATGACTAGCTACACAATTAGTAAACATACGTTAACTTTTAATGAGAATCATGTGTCAGATAATACAAATAATTTAACGAAAAATTGAATCTTCTTGACCGTCATATAAATTAAAAGAAAAAGATATTAATAAATTAACAAACTCGGTCATCAAAATCCAAAAGACAATAATAATAATAATAATAATAATAATAATAATAATATAATAATATTCAAACATACATACACGCACACAATCCCGTCCAGCCGAGGGCTAGGTCCACAGTCCAATTGCCTTACCCTGGCTTGTGGGACTGATGAAACCAAACAGCTCCCTCGAGCTAGAGTCGAACTGACTCGACGATTCCAAAGATGATGATGGCATTGATACTAACTTGCACAGCTTATTTGAGGCTTTCGATAACGAGGGGAAGTTGCGCAGTCATACGCACAGCGCATAAAGAAGGAAAGGGGAGGTACGTAGGAGAGAGGACAACGAAGACAGGAATTTGGCACTGTTCTATAACATCACTGTAGAGGGAAGACACGATGACGTAGTTGTTACGTACCGAAAAAGTGATATCGGTACAAGTTAATTGTCATAAACTGATTTACTAATTGATCTTACAACTGAAATTATTACATAATTATAACTATTATTCTTTTTTTATCTTATAGTGCATATTTTTGTAAATTTTATGTCATATCTGCATTTTTTTGCATATTTCGGTGGTTTATAGGTAGAGATCCGTGAAAATGGTTTTATTTTTAGGGAAAATTCGTTTTAAAAATTTCAAGATTTTGATGTTATTGAGAATTTTGCGGTGTTATTCTAAAAAAATGTAAATTTGAGTATATTTAATCCTAGTTTAGGTGGAAAAAACTTATCTTACATGTTAATATAATTCGTATTTCTTGGCATTCATATTGACCATAGAACTTAAAATCTATGGAGCGACCACATTTGAGCATGAGAAGGACAGAAAATATTACCTCTATGTTTTGAACTGTGTTGCAACCATTTCCCTTTGCAAGAGTACATGGAGGAAGCAGATATGGCGCCATCATATATGGCAGTTAAAAAGAAGATGGAATCCGAAAAACAGTGTTTAAAAATGCATTATGAAAATTTCGCGAATGGAACAAAAAAATCTCCGGAATTCGTTGAAAATGTTTAATTTCTGTGTTATTTCGCGTTATCATAGAATTTCGCGATTCACAAATGCTTTTTTTGAGGTTATGGGAAGCGGAGTTAAATGGTACAAGAAAATGACAAAATTAGAGCATTTCGCGTTATCACGACTCGCGAATTTCACGGATCTCTAGTTATAGGTCATGAAAATCGTAGCCCTTCTAATAATAATAGTTATTCATGTGAGGACGCAGTAAGAAAGGACGCTAACCAGATGCATGGTATCAGGATATTGAAGTCGGCTGCGATGGATCAAGAGAAGTATGGAGGAAGATGACTAGGGGGGCCAGGGCTCAATATGGGTTGATAATGATGATTTCGTTTTCACTGCGGTTCGACATATTTAAATAACGACACGAGAAATTAGTGTTTTGCCAATTCAAGAGTTATGTATTTGAATGTAGACAACGAAAATTCTTTAACTTTAAATCTTAATGTATCAGAGCAGATACTAACCAAACGAATGTGGCAAGAAGTAATAGACTCGTAAGTACTAAAACGTACCATTAATAGTAATAACTGGAAGGCGCACAAAACGTGCAGACGAGTCTATTACCAACATAGAAACCCAAACGAATGGTACCTACCCCTCTAAGCTATAATGAATAACATATACACTCGGAGTGGGGGTGGCGACTTTATGGGAGGAGTCATCGCCCTTATAAGGCGAGGACGTGCGTGAAAGCTCTCTCACGCTCCTACGTTCTACAATAGTCAAGTTCTTCAGTAACCGTTCGCGAAGGTGATATTAAAACACGTGGGCGGAAGTAATTCATCAACTCCACTCCGAGTTAGTTAAGTATCGAACATAATAAGTCTACAATTGTACATACAAAATTGTCTAATAAACTTAAATAATAAGTGGATAATATAAACATCCTTGAGGATCATATTCTACCCTGAGTGAACCGGCACACGAAACAACTCATGAAAACAGCAGGAATGAATACTTTAAGAGCCACAGTAAACAAAACAAGATTTGACAGAGTCAGGATGTGAGGGAGGAATGCAATATCATAGATGTTGAGACATTTATTACAACAAGGAAAAGGGAATGGAATGTCCAAGTGGACAGAGCTGACGATACGAGGCTTATTAAGGCAGTGAAGACGCTAAGTCCTAGAGGAAAAAGAGCAGTGCGTAGACTCTTCAAGATATCCGTCGCCGTGGCGTAGTCGGTAAAGTCCCTACCCTCCACTCCGGTGACCCGGGTTCGATTCCCGGCGGGGTAGGGGATTTTAAATCTCCACCTTGGTCTGGGTGTGTGTCCTGTCCTTGTGTCTATATGTGAGAATGAAATAAAGTTAACAAAAAAAGGGTAAAAACAATAAGGTAAAAGAAAAAGGAATAACAGTGTAAACGAAAAGGAGACAAAAAAAAGAGATGGAATGTGATGTAATCATCATTGACAAAGTGTGTGTAAATAAACAAGCATATGCCTATAGAAAAGAAGAAGATGAATAATGTAATATAATTTTATTTAATTTTTACGAACACTGAGGAACAAAGTAAGAAAGGATACGTAGCTAAGATTTTCACTAAAGGATGGCACTACCAGTGGCGATGTATGGACGTGAGGTCTGGGTCCTGAAGGAAAAAGAAAAAGTAAAATTCAGGCAGCGGAAATGAGATTCTAACGGGCTGTGAAATTTGTACAAGAGAAGAACATATTAGAAATGAGAATACTAGAGAGGAACTAAAAGTACAACCACTTCTTCAACAAATAGAAGAACACTGGAACAATTGCATAGAACATCTGCAATGAATGGCAGAGGATAGGATACCAAAAATCGTACTGCTGTATAATCCTGGAGGAGAAGTTCGGTAGGAAGACCAAGAAAGCGCTGGGCTGAACAGATGTGAGATCGGAACAAGCAAAGACCTAATACGTGAAGTTTGATGATGATGATGATGATTTTTACACTTTAAATTACACCATTATGGAAAACAATATCCTTAAACCAGCTGGTATGGCTATATTTCAAAATGTTGTTTGAAAATGAATTTAACATTTACTGTTAAAATATAAACAAAAAGTCAAGTTATGTTCAAAGAAACGTTATTTTTATGGAGTTGTCAAGAGCATCAGACATCAGAAAAATTAAAATATTAGTTCAGAGCGTTTTCACTTCTATAAACATGTCCGATTTCTAAAGATTTATGGACAAGAGGAGCAGATTTAAAGAGATAATAAACTTTAAAAAATGTCTGCAACAATTTGCATAAGCTAAATGTCGGAAATTTATTTTCCTCTTACGAATTTATCATAAGTAATGCCACGAGTGATTTCCAAATTATCGATAAATTCACGACTCACGAAGTGAGGAGTGAATTTACCTAGACTATTTAACTCATGCCCCAAATGGGAGTCAATGACCAATCACATTTCAATGATTTCTATTTACAACCAATCAGAGTCGTGTTTCACCAAATATTTATCAGTGTTATAATTACCATATTAAAGAAAGCTCCTCCTTACAATATTGCGTTCCTTTGGCAATAAATAGTATGATCTGGTTGCAGTGATAAACAAAAGAAGCAGTAGAAGCGTACCTATCGTTTCTCATTTGTTTTCAAACATCGCCGTTTACATTAAATATATAACTATTTTAAAATAACTATAGTTAAATAATGATTTGTGAGTAAACAGCTTAATGTTATTCGTTAAATAGTCCTAACAAATGCCACTCTTGGTTTCCAAATTCTCTAGATAAATTCACTCCTCACGAAATCACTCGTGGCATTACTTATGAGAATTTGGAAATCAAGAGTGGCATTTGTTAGGACTATTTAACGAATAAAATTAAGATGTTTACTCACAAATCATTATTTAACTATAGTTATTTTAAAATATTTATATATTTAATGTAAACGGCGATGTTTGAAAACAAATGAGAAACGACAGGTTCGCTTCATCTGCTTCTTTTGTCTATCACTGCAACCAGATCATACTATTTATTGCCAAAGGAACGCAATATTGTAAGAATGCTCTCTAGTGGAGAAAAAATGAAACACATCAAACTGTATATTAATTCATTTCTGATGTCGTATGATGTAAATATGACAATTATATTTTTTCTGGATTGTTACCTGGGAAAAAATACATTTAAGAAAGTGCAAACAGTGGTTTCTTTTTTTGGTGGTATAATCAATTGCTACAAATGTTTTTATATTAACTCCCGCATACGGCATTATAATAAAAATCTTAAATCAAATACAAATAATGTCACAGCCTTCCAGAAAAGTGTAAAAAATGCTCAAAATGACTTAAAAATTGCCAAAAAATGACCTATCCCTAAAAAGTTAAGAAAATGCAAAAAATGCCGTAACAAATTACTTGTATTTAATCCGTTTTTTAATGCCGTACATTTTCATATATGCAAGCAATGTTTCAACCTTCATAAGAAAAAGATGCAAAATCATTTTAAAAATTAGGGAGCTTTGAACTTGAACATATTTATGTCTCGGTTGTTGAAAACTACTTCGCGCAACACGGTTCACTGAATCCATTTCTTTTCTCTCTCAACAAGAAAACAAATGACGGGTCAGGATGATCACAACTTATTCCTTTCGGTCAATAAACAAACATTAACATCTACAAACATTTTCAAAATCTTCTTAAAAATATTTAAACCATTTTGGATGAGAGTGTCAAACATTTAATCAAATAACTACAGTTTTAAAAACAAACATTTAAATGATGTACTCAATAAAACAATGTCTGTTTTAACTGGCATTTGTTTGAATCATAATGCTGGTCCAACACTTCTCTCTTTTTTTTTATTTTAAGATGAGTTATAGTCTCTGGAACGAAACCAAATGGCACACAACGCAGTAGACTATAGACTGTAAGTTCTGTCTCACCAAATAAAAAATAATTCTACCTGTCCTCCTCGCCACATATCATGCATTACAGACACCCTTGCCATCCCAATTTCTCTAAAAAAAATATCATCTTCTTCTTATCGTGTCCTCCTTTCGGAAGTATCTCCCCATGCTTTGCTTCTTTTTAGTTCTTCCCAGTCGTATCCTCTCTCTTGTAGACTTTTCTTCACTTGGTTAATCCATCTTTCTCGTGGTCGTTTTCCTTGTATCTTGATATGTAACAGTCTTTGTGGCAGTATTTTCCTTTCCATTCTTTTTAATGTCCAAACCATTTTAGTCTATTTTTTTCTACATCTGTTGTTATTTTTCTACACTTAATGTCTCCCTGATTTTGTTATTTCTTATTCTATCGCTCCTTGTTTTATGTACCATTCCACGTAAGAATATCATTTCTAAAAATTATATACAGTGTGTCAGATTTATCTTGACCGCCAGGATTTTTTTTATTCAATGCCCCCAGGTTGTCATTTCGACATATATATATATATATATATATATATATATATATATATATATAATATCTATTTATACAAGCGTTACTGCTATAAAGTAAATATTCTCTTTAAAAAAAATTTGCTTAACTGTTATGTTAGGCGCGAGTGGCAATTGGAACAAATTTCCGCTACCTCTTGTGTGAATTGAGAATACTACATGTATAAGAAAATTGTATGCTTGTATAGAAATTCGTGGGTAGCTCAGTTGGTTAGAGCGCTAAAGTACAGACTTTAGAGACTCGAGTTCAAATCCCGACTCAAGCATTTCTTTTTCTTTTCATATATATATATATATATATATTATATATATATTATATATATATATTTATATTATTATTTATTTATTTATTTTTCTTATCTTGTCATATATACTGTAAGTCCACCGCTGTAATCTCGAGGTAGCTTGCTGCCTTATCACGCAGCGGACCCGGGTTCAATTCACGTCGGGACAGGCTTTTGGGTTATTTGACATTTTCCAATACTGTTAATTTAACACAGTTCCAATAATGAATCATATTATAATATTATAATGATATTGTGAAAAGAAAAATTAATATTTGAACCAGGAATCGAACCGAGGACCTCTAGTTCTCCAGACTAGTGTGCAGCCCACTACATCATTCTAGACTTGGCACAAACACTAACAATTCTTTCCAGATTTTTATATATGGAAAGAATTGTTAGTGTTTGTGCCAAGTCTAGAATGGTGTAGTGGGCTGCACACTAGTCTGGAGAACTAGAGGTCCACGGTTCGACTCCGGAGTGAGGTTTTTCGGGGTTTTCCTCACCTGTGAGACAAATGTCAGGAAGCCTAAGGTCTCCGACAATCATCCGGCCATCATCATCATCCTTATCATTATCATCATCATTTCACCGGTGTGGAAAGCAACGGGAAGCTACCACGTCTATAATTCACTAGAAAAGCTGCAAAGCATAGCATGAAAATGCTATGATTGCAGTGAAAGACGTGCCCTCGGGCAGAACACTATAGTATATATGCAGGGAGTTATGATTTGATAATATTTAATGGACTTCAGGATTATTTATGATTATTTAACTCATGCCCCAAATGGTAGTCAATGACCAATCACGTTTCAATGAATTTTGTTTTACAACCAATGTCAGTCGTGTTTCACCTCGCTCTTTATCGATTTCTCTTTATCAGCTCCTGCTTTTGTGATAAAGAAAGCTCCTCCTTTTTAATATTCTGAACAGCTTAGAGCATTATTTTTTTCCAACAAATACATTGAATATAGCAAATAATGAACAGATTCCGTGATTTTACTGAGCTTTTTACTAAAAAATAAATGAATAAATAACATGTAATGTTGATTATAATATGCAGTTTGATGTGTTTCATTACTTCTCCACTAGGGTGCATTCTTACAATATTGCGATCCTATTTGGCAATAAATAATATGATCAAGTTGCAGTGAATATACATAACCTCACATTTCTGATTTGTTTTCAAACATCGCTCTTTACATTAAATATTTAATTATTTTTAAATACTGGTAACTATATTTAAATAATGGTTTTTGAATAAACAGTTTAATTTTACTCGTTAAATAGTTCTAACAAATGCCACTCTTGATTTCCAAATCCTCTAAGTAAATCCACGTGAATTTATCGATGATTCAGAAATCACTGGTGACATTACTTATGACTATTTAACTCATGCCCCAAGTGGAGTCAATAACCAATCACATTCCAATGTTTCGCCTCGAAATTATCAACCGAAGTTTATCTTATTAAAGAAAGCACCTCCTTTTTAACATTCTGAATAAGTCATAGCATTATTTTGTAGTGACTGACTCACGAAGAAATACGGCTACCAGATTGTATATATAGTGCGTGAACGTCGGCACGTAGCGCATGCGGGAGATAATATAAAAACATTTGTAACCATTGATTATACCACCAAAAAAGAAATCACTCTTGCACTTTCTTAAACGAATTATTTTCCAGGAAATGACGTTGCAGAAAAATATAATTGACATATTTACATTATAGGATATCAGAAATTAATTAATACCTATAATGTTGATTATAAATTTCTCCACTAGGGTGCATTCTTACAATGTTGCGTTCCTTTGGCAATAAATAATATGATCTGGTTGCAGTGATGAACAAAAGAAGCAAATGAAGCGTACCAAAAGTTTCTCATTTGTTTTCAAACATCGCCGTTTATATTAAATATATAAATATTTTTAAATAACTATAGGGTCGCTAAAGGGTAGATAATGACTGGGGCGGATCTGAGGATGAGCTCTCAGACTCTACAAGAGGCTCCAAATAGTCAGCGCAAAATATAGCCTCTCTCTACCAAAACCTTCCATCAACCTTCGCGTGGTGGGACTGTTTTTACTGAAGATGGCGAGTTTCTGGCGCCATAAAACCAGATGCTCGGGGCAGACAGAGCTCTGTAGCCTTGTAAGGCAGTCTGTCTAGGAGAAAAACAACTCCAAAATTAAACTCTGGTCCTCCAGGTTGGGGGTTTTACGGTTGAGCTGGTAACCCACCGGAACAGGTCGCATTGACCTAATCCCGGAAAGGAAGAAGAAGAAGAAGAAGAAGAAGAAGAAGAAAATAACTATAGTTAAGTAATGATTTGTGAGTAAACAGCTTAATTTTGTTCGTTAAATAGTCCTAACAAATGCCACTCTTGATTTCCAAATTCTCTAGATAAATTGGAAAACACTCGTGGCATTACTTATGATATATTTAAATCTATTCCTTTGTATTTTTCAGAGCTCTAATAGGCGTTTCTAACCTGGCGTAGACGCTTTTAAACAAGAAATTAAATCGTTATATATATATATATATATATATATATATATATATAAATCAGCCTGCGTATATTTGAGACTTACATTGGTAGGAGAAGGGCAATTTCTATATAAAATATTAAAAAGATAACTGCAATTTAAAAAAATCGAAGCGAAATTGGTAATCGAGCAG
Source organism: Diploptera punctata (assembly GCA_030220185.1). NCBI lineage: Eukaryota > Metazoa > Arthropoda > Insecta > Blattodea > Blaberidae > Diploptera > Diploptera punctata. Next base: position 718,463 of record JASPKZ010010262.1, on the reverse strand, counting down.
AATTTTTAGGGTCAAATCCACATTCATAGGGAGAAGACTTTTCTCGATCTTCAACTATTTTTTTATAAAATTGAGGCTAAGCCTACACTAAAACGTAAGTATAGAGGAAAAGTAAGCTAAGTCAAGCTAATGGGTTCATACCCCATTTCAGGTATCTAAACCACTAACCTGATCTTCATGAAAATTTGTACATACAGGTTTTCAATTACAGCAAGTGTTTAGCCGCCATCTCTAATACGCTAAAATCATTAGTTCGCCTGAAACGAAAATTAAAAAGTTGCTCTAGCGGTCGAAATTTTCAATGTTTCACAACGAAACTCAGTATATGCTATTAAAATAAACCGAGGTAGGTATTATCCTAAACTCAGCGAAATCCGACAATTATAAGTGGGACTTTACCTGAAATCTGAAAAATAAGAATTTACCAGCAAACCGGCGAGTCTGATTCGTCGCAATGTACAAGTTTGTGCACACAAATTTCAGGTACGGCGAGTGTTTAGCTGACATTATGCTCTAAAAAATATAGGTGTAGGAGTTTACTTGAAAATAAAATTTAAAAATCACATTTAATGTATTTAGGCGTAGCAACGCACTTCGCGCATTAGCTAGTGTATTATAAGAGTGTGACTCGATGTCATAACATTCCGAGAAACAATGCTCAAGGGAATATCAGCACGTGCAGATCTCATATTCGGTTAATGACAATGACTACACTCTAAAAATAGACATTAAATAGGGAGATCAAGGCTGCCACGCCGATGTGCCTGGAATGTAGGGGGCGGACAAATCCTACAGAAAATAACCGATGTCTCATATTGAAATGATTAACTAGTTCATCAATTCTATTTTCTATAATTGTAGGAAGTCAACTTCTGATGCCAGCTTGATTAAAAGTGTCGAACTGCAATGAAAACAAAACAAGCATAACAGAAAGTTATTGCCTATTTACATATTTTTTGTTGTATAATTTGACACCAATTTAAATAATATCTAACTAATTAACTGGCATTATCGAATCCGTGGGTTCATTACCGCGCAGACATAAACTCTCCATACAGCCCTATCATTTCCTGTATAAACTACTTCTCTCAAATCATAGTTAGTTATTCTCCCACCTCATTCTTGGTCTACCAACAGGGCGTTTTCCCTCTGGTTCTCCTACAAGAAGCTTCCATGCAAGTCTTTCATCCCCCATTCGTGCCACATGTCCTGTCCATCGCAGTCTACGAGACTTAACTGTTCATATTATATCTGGCTTCCTATAAAGACCACGTAGTTCACTATTTACATATTTTTGTTGTACAATTTGACACCAATTTAAATAATATCTAACTAACTGGCATTATCGAATCCGTGGGTTCATTACCGCGCAGACATAAGCTCTCCATACAGCCCTATCATTCCTGTATAATCTACTTCTCTCAAATCATAGTTAGTTATTCTCCAACCTCATTCTTGGTCTACCAACAGGGCGTTTTCCCTCTGGTTCTCCTACAAGAAGCTTCCATGCAAGTCTTTCATCCCCCATTCGTGCCACATGTCCTGCCCATCGCAGTCTACGAGACTTAACTGTTCATATTATATCTGGCTTCATATAAAGACCACGTAGTTCACTGTTATGTAATCTTGTCCATTCACCTGTCTGTTCATCTCTATTTGGTCCGATAATTTTCCTAAGAACTTTATTCTCAAATACTCGTAATCTCCTTAAATAATATCTACTGACTCATTTGTTCAATACTTACATACTCACTGGCACTATCGAACCCGTAGGTTCATGGCCTCGCGGACATAAGCTTTCCATACACCCCTATTCTGAGCCAATATTTTCCAATCATCCCCTGTATAATCTACTTCCCTCAAATCATAGTTAATGTTATTCTCCCACCTCATTCTTGGTCTACCAACTGGGCGTTTTCTTTCTGGTTTTCCTACAAGAAGCTTCCATGCACCTCTTTCATTCCCCATTCGTGCCACATGTCGTGCCCATCGCAGTCTACGAGACTTAACTGTTCTTATTATATCTGGATTCCTATAAAGACCATGTAGTTCACTGTTATTCAGTCTTCTCCATTCACCTGTCTGTTCATCTCTCTTTGGTTCAAAATTTGTCCTAAGTACTTTATTCTCAAATACTTGTAATCTCATTTCCTTCCTGAAAGTAAGAGTCCATGTTTCGCATCCATATACTATAACTGGTAGAATAATAGTTTTATATATTTTCAGTTTAACGTTTTTTGTAAGGAGTTGGGAAGTCAAGAGTCTCTGTAATGCATAATAGCATGTATTTCCAGAATTGAGCCTATTTTTAATTTCCTTGTGCATCTCATTCCTGTTTGTGATTATTGTTCCTAGGTATTTGAATTCAGCCACTTCCTCAAAATTTCCCTCATTTGTCATTGGCTGTCCATTTCCATCATATAATGTATTTCTATGTGTGACCATATATTTAGTTTTATTGATATTTACTTCCAGTCCCAATTTGTTAGTATTACTCAATAGTGTGTGCGTGTTGTCCTTTAGTATCTCCTCGCTATCGCCCAATAGTACTACATCACCATAAGTAATGCCACGACTGATTTCCAATTTATCTAGAGAATTTGGAAATCAATAGTGGCAGTTGTTAGGACGATTTAACGAATAAAATTAAATTGTTTACTCACAAATGATTGTTTAACCATAATTATTTTAAAATATTTATATATTTAATGTAAACGGCGATGTTTGAAAACAAATCAGAAATGTGAGGTTATGTACATTCACTGCTGCTTGATCATATTATTTATTGCCAAATAAGATCGCAATATTGTAAGAGTGCACCCAAGTGGAGAAATAATGAAACACATCAAACTATATATCATAATCAACATTACGGGTTATTCATTTATTTTTTAGTAAACAACTCACTAAAATCAAGGAATCTTTTCATTATTGCTATTATTCAACGTATTTGTTGGAGAAAAATAATGCTTTGACCTGTTCAGAACATTAAAAAGGAGGAGCTTTCTTTATCACAAAAGCAGGAGCTGATAAAGAAAAATCGATAAAGAGCGAGGTTGAAACACGACTGTCATTGGTTGTAAAAACAAAATTCATTGAAACGTGATTGGTCATTGACTAGCATTTGTGGCATGCGTTAAATAGTCAGCATAAACTAACAGCTTATTAATACCATTGAGTTGTAGGCCTTCTTCATCCTCTAAAGATTTGATGGCATGCTCTAATACCAGAGATTCCAAGGAAGAACTAGAAGGCGATGGAATCAAGAAGGCCTATGTCGTGAAGGTGACAATGTGTGTTTTCTCAACATACCAATGATGTTTACTAGAACCTTGTTGACCGTGGGTTGATTTGGAATTATATTAAGGAAGATCTTGAAATAAGTCAGGAAGATGAGTGGGAAGATGACCTATGTAAACGCTGATTCTATTTAAATACAGGTGATGCTTAGCCTTTCAAGGTCCTCCTCACTAGATAGACAGGATAACGTGAAACTTGGACAGTGCAAACATTCCTTACAATAAGGAAAGTATTTAAATGGTTCCCCCTTCCTTTTCATTTTTGTAAATGTTGGCTCTTCGAATTCAATGGCCTCCTGTTTTCTCGTGTAAACAAGAATATGACCTTCATCTTCACAGCGTGTAAGTGCTTCAAGCTCCATAAACAATTGTATTCAATATATTCAAGAGAGGTAAGAAGGAAAGACATCACTGATGCTTAAATAACTAAATGTAATCTTGGAAAAAGATCGTCACTCACGAATTGCTAAATTAAGCAAATTCCTCACCAGGTCGAACTTATGGGTCAATTTTGCTGGTTTATCGAATATGTCTTTCTGTTTATTTAACTTTCACAGGGAAAGAACACTATGAGGTTTAATTTAATAATTAAATTAATGTTTTTATTACCTCACCTCATATCCTTTTTCTTCTATACTGCAGTTTCGGAGCTTATCTCCATCGTCAATAGCCTCTGGTCGACCGGTGTTATGTCGTTTCTTGGCGGTTTCCTTCTTACTTCTATCTTCTATCTTCAAGAAACGACATAACACCGGCCGACCAGAGGCTACTGACGATGGAGATAAGCTCCGAAACTGCAGTATAGAAGAAAAAGGATATGAGGTGAGGTAATAAAAACATTAATTTAATTATGTCTTTCTGTTGTTATAGCAGTATTTTAATATTATAATGAATATAAAAGTTAAAGTTAATAATTTTGTATTTTAAAATTCTTTTAATATTTAAATATAACTTAAATAAAGAAAAACATCTAAATAATTCATTGTTGGTTATTGTTGAATAAAAATGTCTCAGTAACAATTAAAGAAATTGCACTACATAACAGTTTTTGCAATACTATGATTTTAAAAATTGTTTTAAGTCATTGTTGTCAAAATTATAAAGCCTTCTGTTATAACTGTAATAAGAACACCTGCCTAACTTAATATTCTTAAATGAAAGTAAACTAAACTCTGATTGGATGTTAAAACAATTAACTTTCTTACTTAACAAATCAATTTAAACCTTATATTTAAAGAACTATTAACCAATATAATTTAAATGTAACATCATGTGATGTAATAATGTTCTTTAAAATTATAAAGGAATTACATTAGTCATTCTGCATACAACTTTCAACAAAGATAGAAGCAAGAAGAGATCTCCTGATAAAATGTAAAATTAATACAGGAAGAATAATTTATTAAAGAAAGGAAAATAATTTAATTATAATTGACGGTGAAGAATAATACCACTTGCAATTACTTAATCTGTTGGGAACTTTAAGAAGTGAATAAATGTGCAGTTATTTCCACAAGAAACATTTTTTAGTAATTTTGAAGTGTTTTCCTATCCAGTGTACCGACTTCCGACCCTAAGAAGAGAATCCGGCTCTACCGAAAACTAAACCCAACCTGAACCAGTAATTCTTTTTGGGACACCAATCCTTCTTCAAAATGTTACTACAACATCGGACATGAAAAGACTTACTTCTTCAAAACGTCGCCACAACAAAGCTATTTACTTCTTCATTGTTAAGTAAATCGTATGTATACTCGGACCAATGGATCTGTGCCCCTAGAGCGCTGACATCGTTCTTTAAAAAATACACGTCTGTACCCACACCATTTCACCGCATTCCCCTACCCCTACGTCAAATGGCAGCCACAGGTAACTTATCTAGTAGGGATGTTGCCAAACTTCTCCCAGTGTCATGGCTTTTTAATATTGAATAATGCAAGGTTGGAGTTGTGTGACAACACTGGAGTGCAAGTGCAAGAGAGAGATAGGAATGCAGGGAGGGAAATGATTTTCCGAGGCAGAAAAGGAAGTAGGCTTTAGTTTGCATATCTTACGGGGGCACAGATCCGTTGGATAGACAATATATAACCATGTTGCGAAAACAAACATGGCGGCAACTACAGTGATATTTTAATTTTTTTTTTCAGGAAAACCTCCACTTGCAATTATCGTTTCCCGCTTATTTTAGGAGAATATATTTCTAATTTTAGCGGCTCCGTGGCGCAAGCGGTTAGACGCTCGCCTCTCGCCGCTGGGGGGTCCCGAGATCGAGTCTCGGTCACTCCATGTGGCTTTTGTGGTGGATGAAACGGAGCTTGGGCAGGTTTTTCTCGGGGTTTCTTCCATTTTCCCCTTTCACAATTTCATTCCACTATTTCTGCATACTCACCTCATCCATTTCATTTCGTTTCGATAATCTGTCCCTGTGATGGTGCATCAGGCACCCTTGTCATTCACTGACCTCTATATATATCCCTCGACCCGACCGAAAGTTGAAGATTTTTTTTATTTCTCATTTTATTTCAATAGTAGGCCTACTATTGAGATTTGTTGCGGAAATTGAGAATTGCGGCCGCTAGAGCGATTTTTGACATTTTCGCTTCAGGTTAACACCCATTCCTAATTATCCGATTTTGCTCGATCTCATTTTCCTTAATGTGTTATTTGCCGAGTTTCGTTCCGAAGAAAGTTAACAAACACATATATAGTTATACATAGTCCGCCGCGGTAGGTTAGTGGTTATGTTTCTTGCCTCTGGTACCGAGGATTGCGGTCGATAGATTTTTTTAGGATGGAAAATCCAAGGAGCAAGTCCTCTGGGAGAGATTTTAAGCCGGGGTCCCGAGTCTGAATATTATCAGGAAGAACCGCAAGCCTGAATAAAATGCCCCCTGTGCAAAATTTACGTGGAACATATGTTGGTCTTACAAAATAATATCGTAACACAGGAGGATATTGAATTTATGAATCATGATTTTAGAAATGTTTTTTTCTTGTTTATTGAATACTGTCTCTATAAATATTGAAATAATGTTTCTCAGGCCACTATTTGGAATAAATATTTTAATAGATGCTTCGAAACACTAAAAATGCAATCATAAACATAAATATACTCTTGAGCTATCTGTAAAGGGCTCATTTGAGCCTTAACTCTTCCGACATTTGTTTAACAGGTCAGAAAAAAAAAATACCGAAAAATCCTCATTCAAAAAACTTGTCCCGACCGGGGCTCGAACCCGAGCCCGCTACGTACGAGTCAACCGACATTAACAGATTAAAAAATATTGTTATTAAAAGAAAAGAGTAGCATAAATAATCCCTGGTGTCATCCTATTAAACTTCTTTCTTCTTCCTCCTCTACGCATGAAAGCTGGCAGCTTGTGCGTATCCTATTAAACAATCCTTGTTAAAAGCGTAAGTTATCTTGACTCTATCGACCATATTTCTTGTGAAGAGAAGAAAGAAATTAAAATCAAGTAGTGAATGAGTGACATGTTAAGAGGGCTGTTATGAGAAAAGTTGGCAACAGTTGACAGACTGTAGGAGTTGCGATGAGGCTCATTAAGTTTTCTGTAGGTGCAATGAACCCGTCACCAGTATTGTGCAGCCCGGATGAAATCATTTAAACATCACTTCAATTACAATTGGTGCAAATTTCTCATTCAGATTTCCGTAATAAAGACTTCAATTGTTTTAGTTGCGTAATTTCTATTTAAATGCCAACTGCGACGTTTGGATGATGAAAACAAGAAGGAAGGGCAATATATATCTTCTTTCTCATCTCCTTCTTCTGCCTTGTATCTCCTGGCGATCTAAAAATTTTCTCTAACCATCTCTGTTACTACTAGATCACAAAAGAATGAAGACATCTTAGAAGAATTACACATGGACCTTTAGAAAACAAAATTTCTGATTATAAGTCATGATGGATGCAACTTGTCCATCGAAAGGAAGATCACAGGATACCCAAACAAATGTTAATATATCAACCTGCAGGAAGAAGAAGACCAGGACGTCCACTCAAAAGACTTTTGGATGGTGTTTCTCTTGAGGCCGAAACCGGTCAACAAATGGCCTAAATTCGTGAATGTTCTATGATGATGATCTCTGTCGTGAAACATGACTGGAAGTAAAAAATTAAATTTAATATATGGTCACACGTAGAAGTATATTATGCAATGGAAATGGACAGTTAATTACTCATTTTTTTTAGAAATAGGCTCTGCCTAGCACAAGCTAGGAGAAATAGGGAGTGATGGAAGATAATATCTACTTAAAAAAAACAGGGTTCATCTGGCCCGGATGATAGTATCCTGTGAAGGCTCCTTGCCAGAATACGGCAACTGCTGCCTTGTTAGGAGACATTGGTTTGTCAAAGGCTTTTCAACAAGTTGAATTTATGATCCGAGTTTGCTTGTTTATGGAATGTATATTTATTTTATCAATTAAATCGTTACAAAGAGGCCAAAAAAAATTGCGATTGTTAGAGCGATTTCTTTTTTAAATTTCGTGTTTCCAATAAACCTTCACTTCTAATGGTCGGATTTCTCTGCTTATTTTAGAATATTGATTTTATTCTAATAGTGTATATAGCGAGTTTCGTTGCAAAAAAAATCGAAAATTGCAACCGGTAAAAAATATTGTAAATTTCGTTTCAGGCGAACTCTTACGCCTAATGATTCGATTTTTATTTTCTTTAACGAACATGATCTTGCCTCTTTTAATTGATTGCTGTATACGAAAGGTTTGGCCACGTAAAGAAGATGTCAGATGACTGGATACCTAAGATGATATTAAATTTTGAAGCGGAAGGCAACAGAATAAAGGAGAGACCAAAAGAACAGTGGGTTCAAGGAGTGCATAGGAGTAAGTATGGTGTCGAGACGATTAACAGAAAGTGATACAGAGAACAGGGATGTATGGAGGTGTAAAGTTTACAATGGGTTGTAGGAAAACTACTGTATTTAGAGAAATTCCTAATAAACGAGAGAAGAATGTGTGCCGGTTCGCTCAGGGTAGAATATGATCACTCAGGGATAAATCATATTTGAAGAGAAAAATTATACGCTCGGACCGGGACTTGAACCCGGGACCTTTGGTTCTCTAGACCAAGTGTTCTACCAACTGAGCTACCTGAGCAAGTACCGATCTAAACGCAAATCTTTCTCTATATACATTGTAATTCCCATCCACCAAATGCTGTGAAGCCATGCTTCTATCTTGCAAATGGTGGCTCCTTTATTAAGAAGACATATTTGGGAATTATACATTACATCCAGTACGGCTTTTTCCAAGTTTTTATTATTGATTTCGTACATCTCATTGATGGATAAATCATATTTGAAGAGAAAAATTATACGCTCAGACCGGGACTTGAACCCGGGACCTTTGGTTCTCTAGACCAAGTGCTCTACCAACTGAGATACCTGAGCAAGTACCGATCTAAACGCAAATCTTTCTCTATATACATAGTAATTTTTCTCTTCAAATATGATTTATCCATCAATGAGATGTACGAAATCAATAATAAAAACTTGGAAAAAGCCGTACTGGCTGTAATGTATAATTCCCAAATATGTCTTCTTAATAAAGGAGCAGCCATTTGCAAGATAGAAGCATGGCTTCACAGCATTTGGTGGATGGGAATTACAATGTATATAGAGAAAGATTTGCGTTTAGATCGGTACTTGCTCAGGTAGCTCAGTTGGTAGAGCACTTGGTCTAGAGAACCAAGGGTCCCGGGTTCAAGTCCCGGTCTGAGCGTATAATTTTTCTCTTCAAATATGATTTATCCATCAATGAGATGTACGAAATCAATAATAAAAACTCAGGGATGTTTTAAATTATACACTTATTATTTTAGTTTATTGGATACATTTGAGTATACAATTGTGTGTGTACAGTGTTTTATACTTCACTCGGTGTGGAGTTGATGAATTACTTCCGCCCACGTGTTTTAATATCGCCTTCGCGAACGGTTACTGAAGAACTTGACTATTGTAGAACGTAGGAGCGTGAGAGTGTTTTCACACGCGTCCTTGCCTTATAAGGGCGATGACTCCTCCCATAAGGTCGTCACCCCCACCCCGAGTGTATATGTTATTCATTATAGCTTAGAGGGGTAGGTACCATTCGTTTGGGTTTCTATGTTGGTAATAGACTCGTGTGCACGTTTGTGCGCCTTCCAGTTATTACTATTAATGGTATGTTTTAATACTCACGAGTCTATTACTTCTTGCCACAAATGATACATAATGAAATTTTGAAGAAGTGTCTGAATTCAAATGCCTAGAAACATTAACTACGAATAAGATTGAGGTGTAGAAAGAAATTAATCATTGCCACAATTCTGCAAAAACAAAATACCATTACGCATTACATCGATATCAAGAATGGAGACAAGAAAGTGAAACTGCCAGCGAGTATAAAGGACTGTGCGATAAATAATTGTGAAGTAAGAGACATTGTTAACAGCAAATTATTTGGGAAGAAACAATGAAAATTTGTGAAGCAAATAAAATAAATTTGAAAATTTTCTGTGAACGTCTGTGGTGTTAATTGGGGGGAATTACATCTGAGCCCGACGCATCTAAAAAGCTATTGCTATTATTGCCTCACTCTGATGGTTAACCGTCTATATAAAAGCGGGTGCCGCCACGGCAATGCTTCACATGCGGCCTGGTTGTACCCGTTTCTGCTATAACATTCTTGTGGGCACGTTTACTACACTAAACGACAGAAGACATTGATTACTTACGTTACGAGATTAATTTGTATGTTATTGTGCGGTATTGTTATAATATTTCAAAATTAAAATTGTATATATGTATTTGATTTATTAAATAAATTAAATCCAATATGATAGATCGTCTAGGTCTGCACAAATTTAATATTCATACTAAAATAATGCTTACTTACTCACTGGCACTATCGACCCCGTAGGTTCTTGGCCGCGCGGATAATTAAGCTCCATTCAAATCCTCCCTATCCTGAGCTAATGCTTTCCAATAATTCCCTGTATAATTTACTTCCCTCAAATCATAGTTAATCTTGTTCTCCCCACCTCATTCTTAGTCTGACCAACTGGGCGTTTTCCCTTCTGGCTTTCTTACAAGAAGTTTCCATGCAAGTATTTCATTAACCATACGTGCAACATGTAACTGCCCATGGCAGTCTACAAGACTTACCTGTTCTTATTATTATCTGGCTTACTATAAAGACCCTGTAGAGTTCATTGTTATGTTAGTCTTCTCCATTCACCTGTCTGTTCATCTTTCTTTGGTCCAAAAATTTTCCTAAGAACTTTATTCTCAAATACTCGTAATCTCCTTTCCTCCCTTAAAGTAAGAGTCCATGTTTCGCACCCATATAATATAACTGGTAGAATAATAGTTTTATATATTTTCAGCTTAACGTTTTTTGAAAGGAGTTGGGACATCAAAAGTCTCTGCAATGCATAATAGCATGCATTTCCAGAATTGAGCCTATGTTTAATTTCTTTTTGCATCTCATTCCTATTTGTGATTATTGTTCCTAGGTATTTGAACTCAGCCACTTCCTCAAAATTTCCCTCATTTGTCATTAGCTGTCCATTTCCATTATATACAGAATTTCTACGTGTGACCATATATTTAGTTTTACTGATATTTACTTCCAGTCCTAATTTCTTAGTGTTACTCAATAGTGTGTGCGTGTTGTTCTTTAGTATCTCCTGGCTATCGGCCAACAATACTACATCATCAGCATAAACTAACAGCTTATTAATACCATTGAGTTGTAAGCCTTCCTCATTCTCTAAAGATTTAATGGCATGCTCTAGTACAAAATTAAATAGTAGAGGAGATAGTGCATCTCCTTGCTTCAACCCATTCTGGATTTCAAAAGTGTCTGAAAACTGTTTGCCTACACGCACCCTACTCGTTGAGCCATTTAGACACATTCGTATAAGTCCAACTGACTTTTTAGGAATTCCGAACTCCAGCAGGATACTATATAACTTCTCCCTCTTAATTGAATCATATGCTTTTTTGAAGTCTACATATAGTTGATATACAGTACCATTATATTCCCATTTCTTCTCTAAAATCTGTCTTATACAAAATCATGCTGAAAATATTGTTATATTTATTATTATTATTATTATTATTATTATTATTATTATTATTATTATTATTATTATTAACTGTTCGGTCTGAAATATTTTCCCATGGCCGCCATATGTTGAAATATATTAAACTAATATAATATGTAGATGTTGTATTATTATTCGAGTACATATCACAATAAATCATGATAATTATATCATTAATTACGGTATACAATTTTATAACTGGATCGAATGTTCATATCGTTCCGAGTTTTAATTGAAACTGAAGGAAGATTAGCAATGTGGCAACATTGTCATTGTCGCGGCAGTTGAGATATTTGTATTTTAATAACATATAACAGCTGCGGGCAAACAAAGCGAGCCGCTTGTTAAGCATCGTAGTGAGGCGATAATACAATATTCTGTGTATAATATCGACAAATAAAAACTGTATAATAATAATAATAATAATAATAATAGTATACAAAGGCCTACCCCATTACATACATTATGTACAATAATATACACTTAGCGACAAAAAGAATGGGGCGACTCTTGATCTCGAATATTTCAAGTTCTAACGCGCGATTCACACGAGTAAACTAATTGCACAGTAGCACAATACGTTTCCCTTCTTCCTTTCAAGAGCACTCTTTCTAAACAAAATAAGGAAGCAAAAGCTTAGCCTAGTGCTTAGTGGCTTGATTTGTATGCAAGAGATCACAAATGCTGAAATGAGATATCTTCGGAGGACTGCAGGATACACACTACTAGATCACAAAAAAAATGAAGACATCTTAGAAGAATTACACATGGAAACTTTAGAAAACAAAATTTCTGACTATAAGTCAAGATGGATGCAACATGTTCATCGAATGGAAGATCACAGAATACCCAAACAAATGTTAAGATATCAACCTGCAGGAAGAAGAAGACCAGGACGTCCACTCAAAAGACTTCTGGATGGTGTTTCTCTTGAGGCCGAAACAGATCAACAAATGGCCTAAATTCGTGAATGTACTATGATGATGATGAGATCACAGGTTCGATTCCCGGTGAGGTACTTTTTTTTTTAATTGTTAAGATGCTTTCTATTTTATTCCGAATGTCCATTCAAACAAAAAAAGTACTAACTATTTGGAAGTATTACTATTTTTATTATTAATATTACTTATTTATTTATTTATTTATTTACTTATTTATAAACAAGTTTGCAGTGTAATAAAACATATTCCTATCCCCAAAGCTTTTTAAAAATTTTATCTTCTTTTTCTTGGGTACATTTTGAGTTAATTTTGATCCCCAGGTAATTACATCATTTGATACATCCCATTATTATTATTATTATTATTATTATTATTATTATTATTATTATTATTATTATTATTATTACTATTATTATTATTATAGATGACGGAAAATAATAATAATATTTTTATTATTATTATTATTATTATTATTATTATTATTATTATTATTATTATTATCTTATGTCAATCATCTATGGGCTGTTATTATGTTGGACTTGACATATATATAAACTAAATATTTTAATTTAAGGTTAAAACTTTTTTCCTCACTAATACGTAGTAAGTAAATAAACTCATAAAAATATGAAGCTACAATATATTTTATTACATAAATTTATAGTATTATTATTAAAATGTAGTACTGCACGCACAATTAAATTTATACCGGTAGCTAAATGGTGTTACAGAGTTTACGAAGGCAGGAATATTACTTAAGATAGTGTAGAGTGGACGTAGATTATGTGGCAGAAATTAAATGTTATAGGATGTATTTTGCGAAAATACAAATGAATAAAAAATTGTAGAAGGATTCGAACCCTGGCTTTCACATACATTTCGTCTTGTTGTAAGTAGTTTAACGATCTACGCTACTCGAACGCCGGATGCTATATGCCTTGTTTACTTTTGTACTATGAACGAGAGTTGAACTTTATTTAAAATGTCGCAATTTGAGTAATATTGCATTTGTTCAACACTCGTAAATATCTAGAAACACGTCTCCTTCACTCTTCTTTAACTATTTAAGACGATTAAAACCAAATACAGCGTTTTTAAAACATTTAACAATGCGTTATCTCGTTAACCGCAGCTATGGCTTTTCGAGCATGCACAGTGGGCCATAACAGAAACTCTGCTTTTTGAAGCGGCTCATTCTTTTTGTCGCTAAGTGTACATACATTTCCTCGTGAGGACACGGGTGCTCCCTAGCTGTAGCTTTTTAACAAACTAATTTAGTTACGATCATTTACCTTAAGATGTCAACGAGTGTAATATGGTTAGAACATCGCCTTAATTAGACAACTAGCAGGCAACTAAAGTATTACATGAAAGTATTAAAGTCGGTTAAATTTTACACAGAGGCCTTTTTTATTCAGGTTTAGGGTTCTTTCACGAGCCTAAAAATCTTCAGCCTCGGGACCAGCAGCTTAAAATCCCTCCCGGAGGACTTGTCCCTTGGATTTTTTCTATCGTAAAATCTATCGTTCCCGGCCAGGTTTGAACCCGCGACCCTCGGAACTAGAAGCAAGGTACATAACTACTACACCACTGAGGCCGACAATAATAATAATAATAATAATAATAATAATAATAATAATAATAATAATAATAATAATAATAATAATAATAATAATAATAAGTGGATTGATGAAGTCAAATAGGACTTAAAATTGGCAGGAATTACTAAAGAAGATATTCCAAACAGAGATATATTTAGAATTAAGGTGAATAAGTGGCAAGTTGACCAAGAGGACAAACCGAAGAAATAAACTGGAACTTGGACAGATGATAGAAAACAAGCTCATGGCAAAAGAATGAAAGAAATTTGGGCACAAAGGAAACGCCTCTAAGTACTTTGCGTAGTCCTACATGGGCTCATCCGCAATCAAATATATATATATATATATATATATATATCCATAATAATTCTGCCCGAAGGCAGGTCCTTCACTGCAATCATAGCATTTTCATGCTATGCTTGCAGCTTTACTAGGATATTGTGTAGGTGTGGTAGCTTCCCGTTGCTTTCGACACCGGTGAAGGACGATGATGATAATGATAATGGTAAGGATGATAATGATGATGGCCATATGATTTCGGGGATCGTTTGAGCCCTAAAGTTTTCCTGACATTTGTCTTACAGGTGAGGAAAAACCCCGATAAAAACCTCACCCAGAAAAACTGCCCCGACCGGGGATAGAACCCGGGCCCGCTGCGTGACAAGGCAGCACGCTACCTCGAGACCACAGCGGTGGACAATATATATATATATATATATATATATAATAATACGTTCAGTTCAATTACTTCTCTGCAGTTCTATGAACCACCACCGACTTCACGAATCGTATATTTTCTCGTCCTGCCTTTCCCCAACGAGAGAAGAGTAACTCGAGCTCGCTTCCTAAAGCAACGAGATGATTACGTCTGCAGTAGAAAATACACTGTTCAACAATAGTAGGCCTATATTATGATGCGAGGTTGGGAAGTGCTTTTTACAGAATCGAGGAAAATGCTTAAAAACCGAGCGATAGCGTGCGCTGCACATTATTTTTTGCGCGATGGTGTTTTCAAAATAATAAATAATACGTAGTAAAATAATAGGCCTAACATCTTTGTTGGAAATATTTGCGTTCATTATAAACAATTGACTAACATTAACAGTGTTGGCAACGTTAGTTAGTTGAAACAACAGGAGGCCTTGATAACAATTATTGATAACATGGCCGCAAGTAGGCCTACGTATTTACTGTTTTATATTTTTTCTAATAAAGTTTAATTCATTTAAGATGCAGTGATTTGTTTCGTATAATGTATATTAACACTACCTTTTGGATATTTTTTTTGTATATATGCCTACATTGTATGTAGTATACATAGAGGGCAGTGGTTTTACTTCCCACACACGTATTTGTAAAGTGTAATATTACAGTAGGCCTACAGTAATTATTTTTTATTATATAAAACTTTCCTCATTAGAGGATTGCCTCAAGGACAAATTGATACAGACAATTAATTTTTGGAATTTATGAAATAAATGTTGTAAATGCATTTAAAAAATTCAAAATTGTAGGCCTAATTGAAGTATACATACTATAAAGTAGAAATTTTGTAAAAATGGTTTCTTAAAATTGAAATTGATCCTCTAATGGCAGCGATGGCAATTTTAGAAAGATACACCCTGTCCAAATCTAAGGAATTCCAAAATTTGGATTACAGTATAGTTATTTAGGTTGGCAACCCCAAAATGTAGGAAAATGAATTTTCAATCATGGTCGCCATTGCTGTAAGTACGACAAAACGTACTATCGCGCAAAATATCAATTTATATCCATCTGGAACATGCCCGGGCGTCTAGAGATACATTGTGAACGGACCTCTCTATGTGTACAGTTTCCGATCCCTTAATTGTATACATAAGCGGCGTGAAGCCTGATCAGTGGGGTACAGTGCAGCGTGTCCATAATATGTGTATCAGATTCATATTTAATGTTCGAAAATACGATCACATTTCTCCATTATTCCACGAATTGTCATGGCTATATCTAAAAGAGAGAAGAAAATCGCACTGTCTAGTTCTCTTATTTAAGATCCTACATACCTCGATTTCCAATTATTTATCATCTCGTTTCCAGTATCTATCCTCAAACCATAACTTAAACACAAGATCATAACATAGTCTCTTGCTTAATATACGGCAACAAAGGACATCACATCACTCCATGTCATATACCATCTTCACTTCTCGCAACTGGAATTCCCTACCACAAGAAATAAGGGTCTGCCGGACATTGGCATCTTTTAACAGAAGTCTAAATTTCTATTTGCTCTAACGTCGAGTTCATTATTACCCAGTGTAAGGTACATATATTAATTGGTGTTTCTCGTATAATTTATCATGTTTATATTATTATTATTATTATTATCATTATTATTATTATTCTCTTCTTCTTCTTCCTTCCAAGTATTAGGCCAAGGCCTGTTACGATCCTATAGAAAATTTCTGGGAAATTCTCATATAAGACTTGAAAGCATAATAATAGTCCCTTCGATTGGTTGCTGGCCAAAGGAAGGCAAGACCAGTGATGGGGCTGCCATCTTATAGCCTCTGGTCAGGCTTTTCTGGAGAAGAAAAGAAAATAAAGGAAAGAAGAAATGGAAGAAAGGAAAGACTTCCTAGCCCTCGGATGCCCTAATAGCGTCGGAGTCGAAAAAAACAAGAGTTAACCAAGAGAGGTTAGATAGTAAAGTTAAAAGAGTGCAAAACACAAGTAAGTGGAAGAAATGTTTTGCTCAGCTTGGGCACCTTGTGGTCGCCATCCACATATCCCCTAGATGAGGACCCCTGAGGGACATTATTATTATTATTATTATTATTATTATTATTATTATTATTATTATTATCGTAAGTATTATTATTGTTATTATCGTATAAAATGTTTGTTTGTACATGAAATATACATTGCTACATTTAATGTATCTTTAACTGTTTATAATTAGTATAGTGTATATCTACATTTGTCAAATATGTATTTGTATTTGTGCCGGTTGAGTGGAAGAGAAGGTCTTATGGCTATAATTCTGCCAGAATAAATAAAATATTATTATTATTATTATTATTATTATTATTATTATTATTATTATTATTATTTCTACTACAGAATCCGCATTTTAAAAGACACAGCACTGAAATGATTTGTACGTTCTCTTACAATGTTTGTGTGAACGCACGCTCTTAGAGTACGTAACCCCCACCCCTGATCTGGGAACTCTGCCAATGTTTTTTTTATATTAATAACGTAGAGTATGTAAATATAAAAAAATAACTAAGTACCTCGTTTTCATAAATTTGTTGATTGCATATCAAGTGCCAAATTGCGCACGGGACTGTGACGTTTTGATATCTTAAGTATTAACGAAACTGCTTTTATGACCCGCCTAACGAAAAGAAAATTACCTACCGGTATATAAATTATCTACTGCGACTATGAAAATGTTTGCTTCATGTAACATTAAATTTATCGGAATTCTCCTTTGCGTTGGTATCTGTTTAATCTTACTAAATGTTATAAATTCAACAAAATTAAGCTTACAAATAGTTCAAAATATAATACTTTATCCTAATTTCAATGAATAATGTGAATAATATTTTACTTTTCTTCTTCTTCTTCTTCTTCTTCTTCTCACTGTATTTAAAGGATGAAGAAGGCGTACAACTCAACGGTATTAATAAACTGTCAGTTTATGCTGATGATGTAGCACAGTGCGTAATAGGAGATAGTGAGGAGATACTACGCCAACAAGTACACTCTATTGAGCAACATTAAGAAATTGGGACTGTAACTAAACATCAATAAAACTAAATATATGGTCACACATAGAAGTTCATTATATAATGGAAATGGACAGTTAATGACAAATGTGGGAAATTTTGAAGAAGTGGCAGAACTCAAATACCTTAGGAACAATAGTTACAAACAGGAATGGCATACACAAAGATATTAAACATAGGCTCAATTCTGGAAATATATGCTGTTATGCATAACCGGGTCTCTTGTTATCCCAACTTCTCTAAAAAAAAAGTTAACTGAAAATATAGGCCCCTATAATAATAATAATAATAATAATAATAATAATAGCTTTATTTTACCTGGCAGAGTTAAGGCCTTAAGGCCTTGTCTACCACTCAACCATGTTTAAAAAAAATACAAACAAAAAATAGTCTTAAATCTAAATTACAATATATATATATATATATATATATATATATATATATATATATAAACGATTACAAGTTATGATTACAATACAATTAATATTTATAATGTACTTTGATTTACTCTAAATTTAACGAATTAAATATATAATATGTACAATATATATAAAAAACAGGAAAAGATTAATGACATAGTATAAAATTAAATAAATAGAGAAAAATTAATTATTAGACAACAGGTAACTGTATAAGCGTGACTTAAAGGTACCAAGTGTGCGGCAACCCCTGATATCTTGAGGAAGGAGATTCCAGGAGCGGGCGGAGGCTACTGTGAAGGAAGTAGAATAGGAGGAAGTGCTATGAAGAGGAATTGTTAGCAGACTGCTATCTTGTGATCTAGTGTCAATATTGTGGTAAGAGGATAACTTCTCAAATCTAGACGCCAGGTAAGTAGGGATGTAGGAATTCAGAAGCTTGAAAAGTAGTGAAAGAGAGTGCAATTTACGTCTGTCAGTAAGACGGAGCCAAGAGAGGTTATTAAAGTGTTCGGAAATATGGTCATAACGGCGGATATTGAAAATGAATCGAACGCAAGCATTATGAACACGCTGCAGTCTCTGCGACAAGTCATAGTTTAGATCATTATATATAATGTCACAATAATCGAAGTGTGGTAACACAAGATTCTGCACAAGGATTTGTTTTAACGAAACTGGGAGAAAATTCTTGAAACGTCTAAGATAATGTAAGATGGAGAAAGTCTTTTTACATATGTGTTTCACTTGTGTTTGCCAGGTTAAATTTGCGTCTAGATGTAGTCCAAGATCTATTACTGAAGAAGAATAAGGGATGATTATATTATTTATAGTAATGTTTGGTAGTGTAGATATGTCAAAGGTTGTAAGCAGTCTTTGTTGTCCCATTAGAATTACTTGTGACTTGTTAGGATTTAGATTTAGACCGATACTTGAAGACCAGTTAAAGATGGATATGAGATCGTCATTCATTTTTGTCAAGCTGTTATAGAGAGAATGAGGAGGTGAATGTAGGTAAATTTGGAGATCATCAGCGTAGAGGTGATAACGGCAGTGCTTTAGTACAGTTGGCAAGTCATTTATGTAGATTGAGAAAAGAAGAGGTCCGAGAACACTGCCCTGGGGGACTCCAGCCGGCACGTTGCGCCAAGACGAAGATCTAGAGTTTAATGAAACGTATTGTTGACGACCGTGCAGGTATGAGTCGAACCAGGATACAGCGCTGTCAGACAAGTGTAGGTGCTTGAGCTTTATCATAAGTAAGTCGTGGTCTACTGTGTTCAAAAGCTTTGCTGAAGTCAAGTAAGGTTAAAGGAGTCAATTGACGTCTGTCCACGGCTTCACGAATATCTTCAGTAATTTTTAGCAAAGCTGTGGTTGTGCTATGACCATATCTAAAGCCGGATTGATAAGGATCAAGGAGGTGATTTTCTTGGAGATATTCAGTCATTTGCTTATGTACAATATGTTCCAGGGCTTTAGATAATGTCGGAAGGATGCTAATCGGTCGGTAGTCATTACAGTTAGCAGGTGTACTTATTTTTGGTATAGGCCGAACTCTAGACTGTTTCCATACAGTAGGGAAGATAGAAGTTATAAGGGAAGCATTAAAAATATGAGTCACTGTGGGTAGTATAATGTCAATGATTTTATTTAGCATTAAAATGCTGATGTTATCTGTTCCTTGTGCATTGGATTTAATCCGCTTGAGTGCTTTTTTAACGTCTATAGGCGAAATGTCGTTAAAGTGAAATTTATCTCTTCCTATATGGGGGGATGGGGATAAGTCTTTAAGAATGTCTGTTTTAGTCTTGTTGTCTGGAGGTGTCATGGGTATTGAGGTAAAATGTTCATTTAAGTCATCTACAGAAATGTCTATAGAGTCAGTTGAGGGATTCAACTGTCTAAGTCCCATTGCACGGAGATTTCGCCAAGTGTCCCGTGCACTTATTTCAGGTCCGATTATACTGTGGGCGTGTCGTAGTTTGGCATTGCGTATAGTTTGTGTAGTTGTGTTTCTAAGTTGTTTGTACAGTTGCCAGTTCTCGTCATTTTTATGTCGTCTGTATGTTCGGTATGCTTTGTCTCGTTTTGACATAAGTTCACGTATTGAGTCATTCATCCAGGGTGCAGGGGGGCGGGAAAATCGTCGGGTTTTTACTGGTGCATGTCTATCATATAGTTGTAATATCAGTGTATTAAATGTGTCTACTTTTTCATCAACTGATCTAAGATTCCATATTGTGTACCAAGGTAGTTCTAAAGCGTCTGATTTTAGTTTAGTATCGTCTATGTTTTGTAAATTTCTGTACGTAATCAATTTAGAGCGTCTTTTAGGACATTGGAGTGAGTATTCTACGAATACAATGTCATGAGCAGATATGCCGGGAGCAGGAATTTGTCCATATGACAGTACTTTCTGTGGATGTGTAGTCACTATTAAGTCCAGTAGAGTGTCGGTATTAGCAGTATGATGTGTGGCAGAGAAAGGAACAATTGTCATATTTAAGCTTTGGAACATATTTTTAAGTTGTATGGCTGGTGAGTCAGTCTGAAGAAGATTTGTATTAAATTCGCCTGCGACAATAACGTGTTCATAATGAGGTAATGAATCGTTCAGAGCGTTTTTCTAGATCCGAAAGGTGCCTTATTTTTGGAGGTTTGTATACAATGCATAAGAGACATTTTTTTAGACTGGCTTGAATTTCTACGAATAAGAACTCGGGGCGAGCGGAATATACAGAAGGGGACTTGTGGACAATTCTTGGATTAAGCTCATTTGATATAAAGGCACAAACTCCTCCGCCTCTTTTATCTATTCTGTCATTTCTGAGCAATGTATATCCGTCTAGGTGAACAAGGGACGAAGGTATGGAAGGGGTCAGCCAGGTTTCCGAAATTAAAATGGCGCTCAGTCCAAGAGATGAAAATATGGTTTCAAACTCATCAAAGTGGGACAGAATGCTTTGTGAATTTACGTGAGCGATTTTAAGTGATGATTTATCAATAGAAAATGCATTCTTAAGTAGACTAGTAGTATTTGTTGTTGGAGGGGATGGTTGGGATTGAGGAATGTTGCTACCTGCGTTAAAAGTTGTCTGCACAATAAGAGGGTGATTGGAGAAGGTGAGTGAGTCAGAGGTTGCAAACATGTCTTCATTTGTCAGCTCAATGTTGCCAATAGCAGAAAGTAAAAATAAACTATGTACTGTAATAACTCTAATAAAATTAAAATAATTTAGCTAAACAAAGAACTTAAATTAAAATAAAACAAGTAAGTTGTCCTAAATAAAAATAATAAACTTAAAACTTACCTAAAATAGAAATAAATTAACAATATAATTGTTAGCAAAGAAAAGACAAAGTAAACATATTTTACACTCAGGTCCTATCTAGTTGATATCCGTAGAAGATCTAATTTTGCGTTTTTCGCCATTCACTTTAGCTATGACGGCACCGTCCATTGTCCATACATTTTGAATACCGTATTTCTGTATACTCTCTTGTAGCAGGCGATAGCGACACTTCGTTAGGTCCTCGCGAACAGTGACCCCACTTCCTTTCAACTTTTTCTTGCTTAGAAAAACTTCACTGCGCTTGCGGTAACTAACAAATTTCACTATTATAGCCCGCGGTCTTTCAGCATTACTAACACCAACACGGTGACTTCTGTCAATGTCAGTCACTGATAAATCGACACCTATTTTTTTGGCCACCTCGATGGCTTTCTGGTCAGTGTCCTCTCCGGCCTCTTCTTTCACACCAAAAATCCTGAGGCATTGACGTCTCTGGTATTGTTCTAAGTCGTCTATTTTATTTTCTAACACCTCAATCTTTCTGTCATGTAACTGACTTTCTCCCAGTTATATTATACGGACGTGAAAAATGGGCTCTTGCTTTAAGGGAGGAAAAAAGATTACGAGTATTTGAGAATAAAGTTTAAGAGAGGAGAAAAGATTACGAGTATTTGAGAATAAAGTTCTTGGGAAACTTTTTGGACCAAAGAGAGATGAACAAACAGGTGAATGGAAAAGACTTACATAACAATGAGCTATATGATCTTCATAAGAAATCAGTTGTAATAAGAACAGTTAAATCTCGTAGAGTGGGATGGGCTCGACATATGGCACGAATAGGGAATGAAAAACGGGCATGGAAGCTTTTCGTAGGAAAAACCAGAGGAAAAATGCCCAGTTGGTAAGCAAAGAATGAGGTGGGAGAATAACTTTAACCATAATTTAAGGGAAGTTGATTTTACAGGAGATTATTGAAAAACATTAGCTCAAGAGAGGGATGTATGGAGAGCTCATGACCGCCCGTCCATGAACTTATGAGTTCGACAGTATAGTGCCAATGAGTTAGTTATACTCGTATTTGCCCACAAATGTCATGATTGGTATGCGGTTAACATACGGACCCAGTGAGACATCTAGCAGGCAACTAAGATATAACCAGGATGATGAGATCGGTAAATTTTGCTTGCAGGCCTTTTTATTCAGGCTTAAGGATCTTTTACGTGTCTGAAAATATTCAGACTCAGGACCTACGGCTTAAAGTCCCTCCTGGAGGATTTGCTCCTTGGATTTTTCCACACTAAAAAAATCCACCGACCCCGGCCGGAAATGAACTCGTGACCCTATGGACCAGAGGCAAGGAACATAACCACTAGTTCACTGCGACTAATCTGCATTTAATACCTTCCTCCTTGTGCTCGTGTCCGGCGCAATGCCAGGTCCAAGGATGAAGTTCGGCGTTTCTTAACAATAGTTTTCTTCAGTGATTAACAAAGAGATGCTGAATGCATGATGGAGAGTTGTGGGCGACGCGACGGAGGAATGTTGGCATGTAGTGACGTGAAGGACACGTGTAGTGTGGCAGGTGCGCACGCGTTACACATGTAAGCAAACTATTTTAAAGCCTTCCAATTAATTCAGTCATTTCGGGGGCGGCGCATATAAAGGCCACTGGGTCACCTACTCAGATTTATCAAGATCATTATCATTTCCAAAAGTTAACTCTCGTAGACGATCACCGTGTGGTTTCCGGGTAGCGTCATTGCCTCGTACGCAGCAGACCAGGGTTAATAATAATATTAATAATAATAATAAATATAATAATAATAATAATAATAATAAATATAATGATAATAATGATAATAGTTTTATTTTACCTGGCAGAGTTAAGCCTTAAGGCCTTGTCTACCACTCAACCAGGTTTAAAAAAAATTGTCTTACATCTAAATTACAATAAACGGTTACATGTTATATATATATTACAATTATTATTTATAATATATTTTGATTTACTCTAGATTTCACGAATTAAATGTAATATGTATAATATATATAAAAAAAATGAAAAAATTATTAATGACATAGTATAAATTTAAATAAATAGAGAAAAATTAATTACACTGAGCAACAAAATATTTTTTTTTTTTCTCAGAAAGAAAAATATGTGATTCTGATAGTATTTTTTCTCCTGGATTCAAATATCATATCGGTTTTTCTCCATCACGCAAGGTTTCTGAGAAACAGGAATTTATAATTTCAAACACTTTAATATTTTCTATATTCGTAACTACACAATATTCGAACATTCGGATTCACCTAGAAAGTAAAAAAATAGGATTTTTTGCTATATTTCGCCTGTGGAGCATCCCTCTTGATGGTCCAACAATAATCGACCAGCATATTAGGATTACATTTGCCTTGATATCTCTTTTTCATAGCTAAAACAATTTGAGTTAGCTCATTTGGTTTTATTTTATAAATTGACAAATGGACGAAAAAACGTTTATTAAAATAATTATTTAAATCCATTAATTGAAATTGAAATGAAAAAACTGTGGATGATGAAATTTCGAATACATATTTGAAAACACGATAAAAAACTGCATTAAGTACAACTATTGGTACTCATGAGTCAAAAATCATGTTGACCAGTGTTATTGGACAACAGGTAACTGTATAAGCGTGACTTAAAAGTGCCAAGTGTGCGGAAACCCTGATATATTGAGGAAGGAAATTACAGGAGCGGGCAGACGCTACTGTGAAGGGAGTAGAATACGAGGAAGTGCTATGAAGAGGGATTGCTAGCAGACTGTCATCTTGTAATATAGTGTTAATATTGTGGTAAGAAGACCGGTTCGATCCCTGGTCGGGAGTTTCGTTGTGAAACATCGGAAATTGTGACCACTAGAGCGATTTTTAAATTTTAACTTCAGATGAACTCCTACACCTAATGGTTTTAGAGGGTCCAATTGTGAATCTCAAACATCGAGGGACCCAATCAGACACACATACAAAATCATCAAATCGATCCAGTCGTTCAGGCAGTTTTTAATTTCGGATTTCAAGTAAACCTCCACTTCTAATTGTCGGAGATAGCTCATTTTTTGATAATACCTACCTCGGTTTATTTTGATACGATATACTGCGTTTCGTTGTGAAACATCGAAAAATGTGACCGCTAGAGCGGTTTTTAAATTTTCACTAGCTTCTTATTTATGATTTTAACTTATAAAAATTAAATAAGAAAATAAAACTGAGCAACAAAACATTTTTTTTTGTCTCAGAAAGAAAAATATATGATCCTGATAGTATTTTTTCTCCTGAATTCAAATATGATATCGGATTTTCTCCATCACGCAAGGTTTCCGAAAGACATGAATTTATAATTTCAAACACTTTAATATTTTCTACATTCGTAACTACACAATATCCAAACATTCGGACTCGCCTAGAAAGTAAGAATTGACGATATTTTGCTATACTTCGCCTGTAGAGCATTTCTCTTGATGGTCCAACAATAATCGGCCAGCATATTAGGATTCCATTTGCCTTGATATCTCTTTTCCATAGCTGAAATCATTTGAGTTAGCTCATTTGGTTTTATTTTACAATGTACAAATGGACGGAAAAAAAACGTTTATTAAAAAAATATTATTTAAATCCATTAATTGAAATTGGTCCACCGCTGTGGTCTCGAGGTAGCGTGCTGCCTTGTCTCGCAGCGGGCCCGGGTTCGATCCCCGGTCGGGACAGTTTTTCTGGGTGAGGTTTTTATCGGGGTTTTTCGTCACCTGTAAGACAAATGTCAGAAAAACTTTAAGGCCCAAACGGTCCCAGAAATCATATGGCCATCATCATCATCATCCTTCACCGGTGTGGAAAGCAAGGGAAGCTACCACACCTACAATTCCCTAGTAAAGCTGCAAGCATAGCATGAAAATGCTATGATCGCAGTGAAGGACCTGCCTTCGGGCAGAATTACTATGGATGGAATTGAAATTGAAATAAAAAAACTGTGGGTGATGGAGAAATTCCGAATACATATTTGAAAACACAATAAAAAAAACTGCATTAAGTACAACTATTGGTACTCATGAGACAAAAATCATGTAGACCAGTGTTACCAGCAGAATATTGTTTCCTATTAATATAAGTATGTGACTTTACAGAGTACGCAAACGTCTTAATAAACAAAGTGGCATGATTTATCTACAGACTGCAGGAAATTATGTCAGTGAAGCGATAATTTTGTTTTGAAATCTATCAAATCGATGGGATGTTATAAACTGTACATCCTTTCTTTTTTCTTGTTAGGAATAAGCAAAACGACGCTTTATTTTCACTTTCGATGCGAAGAACATTTCCTTCATTTAATTGAGCAAAGTATTCTATGTTTATTTTCATGTCTTTACTGTTTACAGTACATCGCATTTTCTACGTTACTAACTGTTCCATGACACTTTCAGACTGGAGTGCTATTTACACGAATTCCTCTGCAAGTCCAATTTATGGTCGGAATTTGCTGCTTTGCAGAATTTGATAAATTGGAATACAATAAAAGTTCCTTATTTGCGCAGGGGATATGTTTCGTAAATATGCCGCGAATACAGAAACCGCGGATATGTAATGGTAATCCACTTACTTGTGTTTTGCACTCTTTTAACTTTACTATCTAACCTCTCTTGGTTAACTCTTGTTTTTTTCGACCCCAACGCTATTAGGGCATCCGAGGGCTAGGGAGTCTTTCCTTTCTTCCATTTCTTCTTTACTTTATTTTTTTTTCTTCCCCAGAAAAGCCTGACCAGAGGCTATAAGATGGCAGCCCCATCACTGGTCTTGCCTTCCTTTGGCCAGCAACCAATCGAAGGGACTATTATTATGCTTTCAAGTCTTATACGAGAATTTCCCTCGAACGTTGGAGGGAAAATTTTCTATAGGATCGTAACAGGCCTTGGCCTAATACTTGGAATGGAAGAAGAAGAAGAATTTGCATGGGTATATAGGGGATACGTTCCAAGGTTGCAGAATGAAATAAAAATTTATCGTAAGTAATGCCACGAGTGATTTCCAAATTATCGATAAAGTCACGACTCACGAAGTGAGGAGTGAATTTATCTAGAGAATTTGGAAATCAAGAGTGGCATTTGTTAGGACCATTTATCGAATAAAATTAAGCTGTTTACTAAAAAAATAATTATTTGGATATAGTTACCGATGTTTTAAAATATTTATAGGGCCTACAGTTAATGTAAACGGCGATGTTTGAAAACAAATTAGAAATGTGAGGTTATGTATATTCACTGCAACTCGATCATATTATTTATTGCCAAATAGGATCGCAATATAGTAAGAATGCACTCTAGTGGAGACATAATGAAACACATCAAACTATTATAATCAACATTATAGGTTAATCATTTATATTTTGAATAAACAACTCAGTAAAATCACTGAATCTATTCATTATTTGCTATATTCAATGTATTTGTTGGAGATAAATAATGGTCTAACCTGTTCAGAATATTAAAAAAGGAGGAGCTTTCTTTATGACAAAAGCAGGAGCTGATAAAGAGAAATCAATAAAGAGCGAGGCGAAACACGACTGTCATTGGTGTAAAACAGAATTCATTGAAACGTGATTGGTCATTGAGTACCATTTGCGACATGAGTTAAATAGTCAAAATAAAATAAATTAATGAGAGATTTTGAACAATTTATATTAATTATTATTGTCAGGTTTGGGCAAGGACTTAAAGAACTTAGTATTTTTTTGTTTTTTTTTATTTCCTTTTTGCCGCTTATAAAAGGTATTTCAATTAAGACTGATACTCAGCTGTGAATTTTGCGATAGAATTCCTTATTTTGTCTTCGGATTTCTTGATTCATTAACATTGAAACAGCGTGATATAGAAGCAAACGACTCGCCAATGCGTATAAACGGTCAAGTATTTTTATTTTTACTTTAAGTGGCAACACTTTTTTTTTTCTTCGGTACTAATTTTTCTTTCCTTTTACTCGACATTATAAACTCGGAACAAAGCAGAAGAGATATGTGTTATTCAATCAAAATTATTTCAACGAATGACAAGATGAAACAATATTATACCGATCGTGGCGATGGAGGTATTTATCAAAGTACATATCGGCACCTGAAATACGACAATGGACTTTAGGGTTAATGACAATAAGGTTTGTTTTTTTTTTGATATTTATTTGTCCGTTCGGTTTGAATCACTATTTGTAAAAGCCGCCAAACAAAACTATTGATGGTTAACAAAGGACACCAATCCTTCTAATATACCGACTGAATCCGCGAATAAAGAAATTTTAGCCGCGAATACAGGCACTGTGTCGCAATTTTTTAACCCGCGAATAAGGAGCTTTTACTGTATTTATTTATTTTGTGAAAACAATGAGCCGTCCAATATACTGATTCTGAAGTATCTGTAATTCAAATTACAACAATGGAATAAAACAAAACAGTGCAGAACTTACGTCAAAATGACGTTGAACATGCAACAGCAAATTACAATTTCTGCATGGGCAATAATGTATGCTAATGATCGTGAGGCCGCAAGACGGGCAATACGTGAGTTTAACGTAGCATTGCAGCCGTCGACTGTGGGGAAGTGGAGAAAACGACTGCTGGAAACGGGAAGGATGCAGAAAATCAAACCTCCTGGAAGGCGTCGAATTAGCAGGATGCAGAAACAACGAAGATAATTGTGGAGGCGTTCGACACTAGCCCACAAAAATCAACCGGCCAAGCTGCACGTGAGCAGTGATTTATTTTGTTTTGTTCTATTGTAATTTAAAGAATTCCCTTTCCAATGATAACATCATATTTCCTTTAATAATAATATTTTCGTCCCAAAATGCGATCAAACGTATAGCCATATTTCTGAATCACTGTAGTTACGCTAGTTTCCCTAAAGATGCCATGAATTATAAGCGGTCAACATGCCGACCCAATGACATTTAGTAGCCAATATTATAAGATAAATTTTGTTCATAGGCCTCTTTATTCAGGCATAAGGATCTTTTACGAGCCTGAAAAGCTTCGGACTCGGAACTCGCGAATTAAAGTCCCTCCCAGAAGACTTGCTCCTTGGATTTTTTCATCTAAAAAAATAATTGATACCGACCGGGTTTGAACCCGTGACCCTCGCAACGAAAGGCAAGGGACATAGCCATTATTCCACAGCAGCCGAGAATAAGTTGTAATAATATTAAGAAAACCAATTCTGAGTAAAGTCATTATCAGAGAGAATCTGATCACGTCAAGGTGAACTGCTACTGCATCACCGTGACATAGTAACCTACATTCTTGTAGCAATTAATAATTACCTCCAACTTAATTAATACAGATTTCACTTATTAGTCATTCCAATTTCCTGAGTCTTTCTGCAAATAAGGAAATTGTTTTAGACATACAGTCGGCTGTACAAAGTGTACTCAAAAAAAAATTTTCGATATTTACATAGGGGAGTAGTATGCAGCAAAACAAGCAAAAATGTCCGACACGCGGGAACTCCCTAAACTATGCAAATATCTTAGCAAGTCAAATTTATATTCCTATTTTGCTGATTTCTTTAGTTCATCATCAGCCATGCAAGTATTAAGCCATATGGCCTGTTACAGTCTCAAAGAGGAATTTTCCATCCAGCGCTTTTTTGGACGTCCCAGCGATTTTTTGCCTTGGGGGCAGTAACGAAGTATGGCTTTTGGAATTCTATGAGACGGCATTCGTTGAAGATGGACTTTCCAGTTGTTCTGGTAGTTTTATATATGGTGAAGAATGGGTTCTACATCCAACTCTTCCATAATTCCTCATTTCTTTTATGGTCCCACTTTGTGTAGCCTGCTGTTCGGCGCATAAATCGCATCTCATTTGCTGTTATTCGGTTTTCATCTCTTCTTCGTATTCTTCACTACCATATCTTAATACTGGTCTTGCGATAACCTTATAAAGCCATAATCTTGTGTTCTTCTGTACTAAAGATGGTTTCATTATACAGTTAATTATCCCCATTGTTTTTGTAAAATTTGCGATTTTCTTTGATATATCAGCTTCATCTTGAAATGTTAAATTATAATCCAAATAATTAAATTCATTTACTCGTTCTAAAATGTCATCATCCAAAACAATTTTGCTAGGTATAGGGTATTTCCCACAAAGGGCCATCACTTTAGTTTTCTTTGTATTGATTTCCATATTGTACCTTGTTGCAATTATATTAAAATTATGTATAGAATACTGCAAATCTGTTTCTGTTGGAGCTATTAATACCAAATCATCTGCAAAAAGCAAAGAGTCTATTTTATGGTTTCTATTAATTTGGATAGAACCGTGTCTCATCTGTCGCCAGATTTTTTTAGTTAAACTGGAGAAACCCATTAATTTTGTGACAGCAACAATGCGTCGTCCAAGATAGCTTATTCAAAAGTGTCGGACTCCACTGAAAACAAACCATGCGCAATCGTAATTTATCAATCATCTATCGGACATTGTATAATTTGACACAAATTTAAAAAATAACCAATGGTTAATTCTTTTCATCAATCTATTTAAAATTTTTAATTAATTGTTACTGTGTAGATACATTAAGTCAAAGCAGACACTGTGGTCGTTAGCAACGATTTTTTTAATTTCAGATTTTGAAAGCATCGAGAAAATCAAGATGCTTACGAGATGTTACATGGACTATTTTATTTAACTCATGCCCCAAATGGGAGTCAATGGTCAATCATGTTTCAATGAATTTTGTTTTACAACCAATGACAATAGTGTATCGCCTCGCTCTTTATCGAGTTATCTTTATCAGCTCCTGCTTTTGTAATAAAAAAAAAGCTCCTCCTTTTTAATATTCTGAACAGGTCAGAGCAATATTTTGCAGTGAATGACTCTCCAACAAATACATTGAATATAGCACATGATGAACAGATTCCTTCGAAATACACACTGTGTTCAATAATTGTGTTTTTAAATGCTATACGTTTCGATTCACATGTCTGATCGCATCTTTGGTCAAATTATTTTCCTAAGCATTTTATTCTCAGATTCTTGTAGGCCTAATCATTTCTCTTCACTTAAAGCAAGAGACATGTTCCATACCCATATGACTGGAACAATAACAGTTTTATATATGAACGATGTTATGCATAAACCGGCTAAGCGCCATTTGTTTTAATTGAGATTTTGATGTCATCTGTTGCACTGGCTCATGAAGTAAGTGTACGTACACTTTTAGCGCCAAATATTTAAATACAGCCTTATTATTAAAGAAAAATGCAAACTCCGTCAGTCCTATCAGACATTTTATGTTTTGCAACAAACGGCCATAAAACCAGAGCTTTATAAATGCTAATCTAAATTTTACGTCATGCAGTTAAGCGCCAAATGTTCCCGCTCTTTAATTGTTGATGTAACAACTGTCAAACAAGGAAAATAACTTGCGATATCCAGTATTGTTAGTTTGGCGCTACGATAAATTGTAAACATTGATTTAAACTTTAAACGTATTTTTCTCGAAACTTACACAATGTCGCATAGCCGGTTGATGCATAACGCCGTCTATGTTATAGTTTAAAATATGTTGTGAGAAATTGCATTTCCAAGTATGACCATATATTTAGGTCAGACCCAGTTTCTTAGTGTTATTAATAGAATATCGATATGTTAGCCTCTAGTATTTCCTGGTAGAAATCAAAATAAAATTTTAAAAATACTCATATGATGTATTCCTTCTGGTTCTGTGTTTCAGCTCTAACGGTGAGGTTCTTGACAAGGAGATACATAGGAGAATATGACCATCAGGCCGGTAAGTTACAAACATTGTCATTACTGATCTTTTCAAATTGAAAACATTTTACATTATGTCTTCAGTTATCGTGCTTTGTAAGTCCGTCGCCGTGGCGTAGTCGGTAGAGTCCCTACCTTCCACTCCGGCGACCCGGGTTCGATTCCCGGCGGGGTAGGGGATTTTAAATCTCCACCTTGGGTCTGGGTGCGTATCCTGTCCTTGTGTCTACATGTGAGAATGAAATAAAGTTAATAAAAAAGGTAAAACAATAAGGTTAAACAATAGGGTAAAACAAAAAAGGAAAACAGCGTAAAACGATAAGGAGACAAAAAAAATGCAACATGTCCGTCGCCGTGGCGTAGTCCTTCCATTCCAGCGACCCGGGTTCTATTCCTGGCGGGATAGGGGATTTTAAATCTCCACCTTGGGTCTGGGTGCGTGTCCTGTCCTTGTGTCTACACGTGAGAATGAAATAAAGTTAACAAAAAAAGGTAAAACAATAAGGTTAAACAATAGGGTAAAACAAAAAAGGAAAAACAACGTAAAACGAAAAGGAGACAAAAAAATGCAACATGTCCGTCGCCGTGGCGTAGTCCTTCCACTCCGGCGACCCGGGTTCGATTCATGGCGGGGTAGGGGATTTTAAATCTCCACCTTGGGTCTGGGTGCGTGTCCTGTCCTTGTGTCTACATGTGAGAACTATAGAAAGTTAACAAACAGGTAAAACAAAAAAGAAAAAGGTAAAACAAGCAGGAAAACCAGTATAAAAGGCGAAAAAAAAAAATTGGCACGAGAAAAAAAAGTACAGAGCGTTGAGATGTGTCGACGTTTCCGATTTCTTGCACACTTCTTCTTCTTCTTCTTCTAGGTTTATAAATAAACGATTCAAATAATATTTACGATTTGTGGCAGGAAATACTTTAACGAAGTGAAGATATTCGTAAATAACTACAAATATTCAGTTTGACAGATAAAATAGAAAAGTATACGAGAAAAAGGTATGAACATGTCTGTAGAATGAATACCAACAGATACCTAGGAAAAGTCTGAACTAGCAATCAAGAAGAGAAATAAATAATAGTTTTAAAAAACTAAAAGTACACGCTTTATTAAAAAACTAAAAAATGAAAAATAATTTTAATTTCCAATACGCTTGGGATAAAATAAAGTGCTCAACAAAAAAATCATCTCCAACACATATAGAATAAAATTAGAGTTATCAACAAAAAGAAAATAATTTTACCATCAAAATCGTGGGGTGCTCTATATCAATTAATATATTTGATAATAAACAGATATTGGTAAAAGTAAGCTCTCTAAGAAGAAAATGTAAAAATCATAAAAAGCACCCCACGCTTTTGATGGTAAAATTATTTTCTTTTTGTTGATAACTATAATAGTATTCTATATGTGTTGGAGATGATTTTTTTTGTTGACCACTTTATTTTATCCCAAGAGTATTGGAAATTAAAATTATTTTTCATTTTTTAGTTTTCTAATAAAGCGTGTCCTTTTAGTTTTTTTTAAACTATTATTTTTTAGTTTTAATATTTTGCAGAATAAGATAAAAATGTAAATATCTTTAAATTCGATACTATTGTAGTATGAGCTAAAAGTAATACTCTTCTATAAAAAAAACCCTCCCAGCCGGATTTGAACCAGCGACGTATGGATTACTGAAATTATATACCACTAAGAGTTCAGTTCACTGCTCTACCAACTGAGCTCTTACAACGATTGACTAAAAACTCGACAAGTCCGCAACCTATTATACCAGTTTTCATTTTTTTGATTTTCGGATGATTCTGGCCAGGATTTTAGAAACAAAATATGAAATTATTATATTTTCATGGGTCCTCTATACGCATACAAAGTTTCAAGTCGATCCAATGTTTCTAAGTGAGTGAAAATCGCGTTGAAAGATTCCGTTACATTGATACAGAAACGCTTTTTTTTATTTTCTGATGATTATGGCCAGGATTTTAGAAAATAAATATGAAATTAATGTATTGTCACGGGTCCTCTACAAATATACAAAGTTTCAAGTCGATCCAATGATTTTAAGTGGGTGAAAATCGCGTTCAAAGATTCCGTTACATAGATAGATACAGGTCAAGCTAATATAAAGCGTGTAAAAAGAGATCAGAGACGCCCAACGAAAGAGATGGACAGAGCAGCTATAATGCATGCAGCCGGAACGAACCAAAATGGTTTAATCCTTGCAAGAAGAAGAAGAAGAAATAATCTAACTAAAGTCAGCTTAATAATGTAAACACATTTTCTGATGTCTAACGTTCTGTATCAAATATTGATTTTTTTTCTCATTCTTCCCTATTATATCCTTCCTCTATTCTTCTTTCTCTCACGGTTGTTTTTATACCCTGAATCCAAGTAGACCTATAGATTACTCAGTATTTTAGTTTGCAGGCGCTTTGCTTTGTGGTTAGGTAGGTCTGTTTTGCAGGATAAGTATTTAGCATGTCAAGCGACGTTGTCACGTTTTATTCACTGGCACTAACATACTGTATTATAACAATACTGCAAAAGACAAAAGTTGCAACGCTGTTAAGATAATTATATTCACGTGGAGTTGACATGGAAACGTCTTTTTTGCGCGATACTGCGTTTTGCCGTATTTACCAGCAATGGCGACCATTATTGAAAGTTCAACTTCCTACATTTCAGGGTTGCCAACCTAAATAACTATATTGTAATAAAATACATTTACACCCACGTACGGGAAGTAAAACCACTGCCCTCTATGTATACTACGTACAATGTGTATACAGGTGGTGTTAATATACATTATACGAAACAAATCACTGCATTTTAAATGAACTGAACTTTATTTGAAACGATATAAAACAATAAATACGTACTTGCCGCCATGTTATCAATGATTGTTCCGAAGGCCTCCTGTTGTTTCAACTAATAAACATTGCCCACACTTTTAACGTTAGTCAATTGTTTATAATGAACGCAAATATTTCCAACAAAGATGTTATTATTTTACTATTATTTATCATTTTGAAAATAGCATCGCGCAAAAAATAATGTACAACGCACGTCAGCCTCTAACTAAAATGAGTACCAGACGCTTGTTCTGGGGGTAAAGGCGGCCGTCTCGCAGGGCTGATAACCCGGCTGACATCAAGTGCCGATTATCTACAAAAAGTGGGAGCCTTAACCTCCTACTACCCCAAGGGCCTCCCGAGGCCTGTAGTTGGATTACTTTACTTTTACAACGCAAGTTTGTGAAGTGGTTTATAGAATCTCGGAAATTAAATACATCGCTATCGCTCGGTTTTTAAACATTTTTCCTCGATTTTGTAAAAACCACATCCCAACCTCGCAATGCTATTATACGTCAATTATAATGCGAAGACATTATTGACAGAGAACTGTTTTCAGTTTTTGGTGATTGGAGAGGCGTCTTAGAAGCCTCGAACATCAACTCTGCTGGCAGTAACAATGTATTTTTTTAATCAGAGGGAAACAGTTGCCTCTGATACCGCCTGGAAACTAAAATACTGAGTTCACTAAAATATTTGGTCTCCCTCTCTCAATATCTCGGGCGGAAGCCCTTCCAACATTCTTCGGTAGGCGTACTTCAGTAATTTTTTCACATGTCCAATGTTATTCACAGTTAAGGGTCTCTTTGGGCATTCAATATTCATATATTGGGCAATATTATTTATTTTGATTGCCATTCCAGTTTTTCTTGTACATAATCCAGTATAATAATTCCTTTGGTCCCATTTTAGTTTTATTGCATTGTTTCTAATCTTGTTTCTTCTTCTTCTTCTTCCTTTCATGTGATAGACCTAGTGGTCTGTTACGGACTCAATCCAACGTTTGAAGGGTCTGCCCAAAGATCTCTTGCCTGGTGGCTGGTAGTTTAAGATTTGACGTGGTATTCTTGTTCTGCTCATTCTTCTTACTTGATATTTCCAATTGTTTCTGTATTTTTTTACATAATAATAATAGCTTTATTTTACCTGGCAGAGTTAAGGCCTGAAGGCCTTGACTGCCACTCAGCCAGGTTTTAAAAAATACAAAAAAAAAGTTTTACATCTAAATTACAATACACATAAACGATTGCATGTTATAAATACAATACAATTAATATTTATAATGTATTTTAATTTACTCTAGATTTAACGAATTAAATATATATAATATGTACAAGATATATAAAAGAACGATAAAAAATTATTAATGACATAAAAATTATTAATAACATATTCCATGACTGATTCTGTTTGTAATTCTTTGAGAATCTCAGAATTCATTTTATGGTCTGTTCTTGAGTAGCCTGCAGTACGTCTCATAAATTTCATTTCTGCCGCAGTATCTTGTACCTTTTTTATATTAAAGCTTGTCTTCTCCAAAAGTTTACTTTAATAATAGGTAACACACCCGACATGCTGACCACATGTCACTTCAATACTGGCTGGATGATCGTCCACCTCTCTGATTAACATATGTGGATGTGAGGCCTGCAGCCGGCTGGTAGGCCAAGGGCCTGTCGCTCCATAGAAGTTTAGTTTTGGAATCAAAATATGTCGGTAGATGGTCGCGTTAGATGAGAAAAAAATACTGGCAGAATAAAATAATCATAGATGTAGTAGATGACGATCGAAAAAATCAAAACAGTTTTTACCTGTTGCCCGTTGTAACAAAATATGATGATAATGAATTAGAATTTTTTGCAATTTAAAAGTATCTGATACTCTTTATTTATGCCACTTTTCCTCTGAATTGCTATATGTTTCTTCATTTATTGTAAGATAACTCTTTAACTAGAACCGGTCAATGCACATTCACTCCCGCTCTAAAGTAACTTCCCAATCTCGTTGCTTCTACGTAGGCATAGAGAAACTTCGAATAGAGGGGAAACTGAGTACAGTGACATCTAAAAAATTTCGGTCGTTTGCGATGAACTACAATGAGCAAACTACAATGGTAGCGCTGTTTCGTAGTAACAGAATATGTAACTAAATAAAACAAATGCAAGGCACACGGCGTCGTTCACGGCGTGTTTAACGGTGTTCACTCGGGATTATGGGAAGTTAGCCATTTTGTTAATTTAAATTTTTAACTGCTATCCTTTCGTTCTATATAGACGGTACTGTAAATTATCGAAAGTTAAAATCATTACTTAGATTTTATTTTACTCTAATTTGTAAGTAAATTCAAGCTTGTTTACATTTTTAATGTGAATATATTTTCAAAGATAAACCTACTAGAAGTGATAAAATTCTAAGATTTGTTAGGTTAGGAAGAGTGATGTTAGTGTACAGCCATTTCTAATAAACATTTTAAAAATGTGACTTTATGATGGACAGATGTACGACATGGCTAAGGTTATTTAATAAATATTGTATAAAATATGTATGTGAGAATAAGGGGGTAGGTCAATTGTACATATTTATTAAAAGAGCTCAATGCACGTTTTAAAATTTTAATAAACGAAAATAAATTAACATGTTTTTTTATTTCCATTCTTCCTTTCTGTTAAAATTAAAGAAAATCTGTAGGTCTGAGAGACTGGGTATACATAATTCCACAATTTAAGATTAATTAATACGTTATTTATTCCTATAAAAGTTAAGTTCCATGATTATTCACCAGATGGCATTATATAATTATAATTCATAATTTTACCACCAGGCGGTGCTGAATTTCATATTAGTACCAAAAAAAGAACCGAAAAAATTTAGGTGTCGTTAGTTGTATTACACTAGCGCCACCTGTGGCATGTACGCGCAACTCGTCCACTTTCTTCTCTGGTACTCTGTGCTACGTAGGCACTTGGCGTATTCAGGGGAGTGGGAGGGGAATACCAAACACATGCGCGGGAATAGAATGCAACCGAGAGCTTCGGTTCTATTTAGCGAGAGCGACCGCAGAGTCCTGTTGGATCATATGTCCTGTGAGAAGAGCAATCTTTATAAACAAAATAATGTATACAATTGACTGCGAACGCTAAATTCAATGCATTAAATAAATCATCTGATGGAATCTACGCTTTGAATAAAAGTCTACTCTTATCATTCTAATAGTTATAAAGATGTATACACATCAGTTTTAAACTTAAACAGTAACAAAAATAATCAACGCTGACCCTAAATTTGTAATTTTTTGTCTATTTGTATCACATAGGTTTTCTTGGTCTCTATAGTTAAATTTTCGTGGGTAGCTCTGAACAGTTCTAAGTTCTCCGTTATTTTTTTTTATTTATCACACTTGATATGGTCATTCATTAGCTGTATATATATTTAATTACCCTATATTTCCTTATTTTTTGGTACAAGGAACAAAATCTTAAAAATGATATCGTCACATTATGCTATATGTTATTATGACAATCACGATTGTTAAGAGCATAAACTGACGTAACAAATACTCGATCCTAAAAACTTCCGGATTTTGTGTTTAATACCAGATTTGGTATAAACATTTGGTTTTCTTAATTTCACTATGTAGAAAAACAAAATAATTGCATATAACATACCATACTATAAAGCATAAATTTTACTTACAGTAAATTGGATTCCATCTTCTTTGATTTGTGACTCGATTTTACATCACTATTTAAATAATAAATATGACGCACGTCATTTTAACAACGCACTTGTAAAAAACACACGACACTTTTATATTGACACGACACTTTATCATATTTTAAAACAATATTACTTATTCCGATGATACGCACTCCATTCGCGAAAAAAACAAAGACGCTAACTCAAACTAAACTTTTGTTTCCGGTAATCATCACCGCTTAATGTCAGCTGTTGTAATCTATAAAGCTGCTATCAAGCGCACAGATCGTATTGCTTGCTAAGCCAAAGATATTAAAACGAACATGTTGTTATAAGTAATGTAGGCATATTGTTGTCCTATAAAATTTAAAAAAAAGGCCTAGATATTTTAAAAATATAAATCATTAATGACAATAATAATAATAATAATAATAATAATAATAATAATAATAATTTTATCATATTTTATTCCACTTCAACCAGAATAAATATACAAAATACAGATTACAATTATATTTACAAAATACAAAAGAAAAACTGTATAACGCGACAGGCTAGAAGGCCTTTTTGTCTATCAGCCGGCTGCTGGCCTCACATCCAAATTTGCCATTTACAGAGGTGAACAATCATCCAGCCAGTATATGTGGTCACCATGTCGAGTCCCCCATTCATTATAGCTGGTTTCCTCAACCTGGAGCTGCTATTTGTTATAGCTACCCAAATTCCTCATGGTGCAGGATGGGTACCAGTCCCTTATTGACCGAAATTCTAATTATAAAATCATAAATAATAATATGATATAGGCCTTTATACATATGCCTTCATTTTATCCATTAAAACGTAGTAGTAGTAATAATAATACTCAAGGAGATATCATAAAGATATTTTTAAAATTAAGTGCACAAGTAGCAGGTTAATGAAGAGGATGAACACAAGAAAAAAAAAACTGAAACAACATGGGCAGGAGAGACAGAAATAAAAAACCATAGCCAAACAATGAGGGAAATATGGAGTTAAAATGAAATGTCTTTTATAAGTATTTTGCATAGTTTCTACATGGACTCATTCGCAATAAAAAAAAATAATAGTAATAGGGTTGGCTCAAGTGACTCCTAGTCAGAAAGTACCAGGTTCAACCCCTGGTGTCATTCAGCCTATATTTTTCTCAGCCGTCAAGAAAAATTATGTGTTGGAATTTCATTACTAGGATCAATTTCATCATAATTCCCGTTTCATAGAAACATAAAATAAAATGGATGTGATATGACCTCAGATGTCTATAATTAAATATGACATGACATGACATTAATAATAAGATAAGAACCGTTAATTAATACATACAAGTTATGTAGATAACCACCAAGGTAATATTTAAATCAAAGTTAAGGTAAATATAAATTTATATTTCTTTTAAAATAATTCCTACCTCTGACAGCTACTAATTTTCTGTGGTTTTGAATTCCATTTGTGGAAAGTGGAAATACTCAAAGTATATAATGTGAAGTGATGAGATGATCTATGGTGTGGCATATTAAACAAGATATTGTAATGTGAACATGTGTTTAAATAATGTTTGAGGTTAAATGCTGAAAAAAGAGGCTAATTAATTTTGAAATAAATGAAGAATCTTAAATACAGTAACTAGGCACTTAATTTTCCTCCAATCTTGAAGATGCAGCCTTAATAATATGAGAAGAAAAATAAGAAAATGTAATCATTTCTATATTTTGCCCTGCCCATTGGAATCTGAAACTTCAATTGATGTAACCACATCAGGGGATTACAACCAATAGAGCTCAGGGTTATATTCTTATACATCATTCTTCCTTGTCACATATTGGACCATATATTTTTCTGAGTATCTCCTTTTCAAAGAATGGATAATAAAGTGTGCATAAATAATCTTCTATTTGCTGATGATGTCATAATACAGAAAAATGAAGACGACTTACAGAAATCAATGCATGCATTAAATGAAATATGTAAATTATACGATCTAAAGATTTCTGTAAGGAAAACGAAGACCATGGCTTTTAGAGGAAGAGATCCAGTGAGATCCAAAATTATTTTAGAAAATCAAAGTATAGAACAGGTGTCTAGTTTCAAATATTTGGGCTGTGATGTTGACTCCAAAATAAATAAATTTCAGACGGTGTGTGGAACAATTCAGAGAACATTCAAAAATAAAATTAGAAAAGAAACCAAGATAAAAATGTATAATGTTATGGCGGTTCCCACAATATTGTATGGATGTGAAACTTGGGCTCCAGTGAAAAGACAGAAGGATAGAATACAGACGGCAGAGATGTGGTTCCAAAGACAAGTTAAAGGATGTACAAGACTTGATAGAATAAGAAATGAGGATATAAGAGAAGAATTGAAAGTACAGCCTTTATTGGATAAAGTCACGAATTACAGACAGAAATGGATTGATGGAATGAGTAAGGAGAGATATCCATTGTTAGCAAGAAATTATCAAGCAAGAGGAAGGCGTGATGTTGGAAGACCTAGAAGACGTTGGGCTGATGCATTATGAAGTCGGAACGGGCAATTGCCTAATCCCTGGAGTGATGATGATGATCTACTTTTCAAATGAATTACGTCTTGGACAAGGTCCATGTTTCACTACCATTTATTTATAATGGCTTTACAGAGTTTTATGTAGATTACATTTTACATAAGAATTACACACAGAATCAGTCATGGAATATGTACGAAAATACAGAAACAACTGGAAATCTCACATACGAAGAATGAGCAGAACAAGAATACGTCAGATCTTAAATTACCAGCCACCAGCAAGAGATCTTTGGGCAGACACTTCAAACATTGGATTGAGACCGTAACAGAGCATTAGGTCTATCACATGAAAGGAGGAAGAAGAAGACATTTTACATCTCTCATAAGAACTTTTGACTTAAAGTCTCAATAATCCAAAATATCCATTCACCTGTCTGTTCATCTCTCTTTGGTCAAAAAATTTACCTGGGTCAACGGTATGAAAAACTTGAGGTCTTGGGTCAAATCCCAATCTGGATAAAAATTTGTTCTCTTAAAAAATTACAGTATGTTTGTTAGTCTTACTATAGTGAGTATCATGGTTAAAGGCATATGAAGCCGGGCTTTTACCCCCATTTATAACATCTGGTATGTCCAAAATCCATTAAAATGGTTCTTTCCTGAAGAAACAGCTTCAACATAGCCCAGCTTCACATGGCTTTAACCGTTACAATACAATTTTGTACATTTACTATATAATGTATGTGTGATTATTTTATTCAGAGAATCGCTACAGACATGAAGTGCTGGTGGACGGAGAACCTATTCTCTTTGAGATCTTGGATACATGCCCTAAGGTATTTGTATTACATAATTATAATCAAACAAACTGTAATCCTCATTCCATTCAATGTTTATATAACTGTGAACTAAATGCATTTGGTGATCTTGACATTTTCAAAGTTTTGGGTTTGGTCCAGCATTTATAATGCATGTAAATATAGTGATTTTCACTAAATCTCCTTCACCAAAAAGTTTAAAAACAGTGTTCTGATATCAACGTCACATTCAGTACCAGGCACTGAGCAGGGCATTTAAACCCACAGGCCAGCCATTTAAAATACCCCAGCTACCCTTTTCATGGCACTTCAGAAAATGGATCATTATTCACAAACTATTAGTCCTAGAAAATTCAAATTTTGTACATACCTAAAGGCGATATCCTAGTAGGATTTGATGGTGAAATAACTGGGTGATTGACATCTCATGGTATCAGCATATCAATTTCAGGAAGTGGAAGTTCATGTTCACTTTCACTTTGTGAATCTTCTAATTCATAAATCAATTCATCACCTTAACCATCATTATACAAAATATTCACTAATTCTTCTTCAGTGAGATGATATTCTTTCGCCATGGTTTCACTCACGCACAAACAACAGCGTGATAACGAGAAATATATACGACTGCATTGGAGCCTTGAAGCAAGTTTGGGTGAACGAATTCCATGTGTTGTTTGTTTTAAAAATAAAAGGGGATTCACCAAGGTTAAACATGTCAAGCGGGAATAGAAAATGTACATTTACATGCCATCTATGATCTCCAAGACATACTAAGCCAACACAATATTTAGGCGCCGAATATAAACGCGGTTTGTTCACGCCCGCTCTAAAATGAGTTAACTGACCGACAGCCGCATACACGATAGTCTCTTTAAATGCCTTAACTGGTTTACGGTACTGAATGTGACACATTGAGTATGAGTAGCCAAAATTCATTACAACATTACAGAGAATTAAATGGTAACTGATGTAACATTTGCAACAAAATAAAGTAACATTTTAACATTTTTTTTTTAATCTATCATTTATATATAAGTTCCAATCTCTTTAACAGAAAATATGGAGTTTCCATCTTTAATACGCTGCCTTGTCACGCAGCGGGCCCGGGTTCGATCCCCAGTCGGGGCAGTTTTTCTGGGTGAGGTTTTTATCGGGGTTTTTCCTCACCTGTAAGACAAATGTCAGAAAAACTTTAAGGCCCAAACGGTCCCCGAAATCATATGGCCATCATCATCGCCATCATCCTTATCATTATCATCATCATCCTTCACAGTGTGGAAAGTAAAGGGAAGCTAACACACCTATAATTCCCTAGTAAAGCTGCAAGCATAGCATGAAAATGCTATGATTGCAAGTGAAGGACCTGCCTTCAGGCAGAATTACTATGGATGGATGGATGGATCTTTAATACTTGTGCTTAAAATATGTTTTATATCGATTAGCAGACGTAACTGTAGAATGACATGTTTTACAGAGTAAGAGTAAAATAATATTCTCTGTTAAGTTTCCAATTTTATTTCAACAAACAATTAATTGATGTTTTCATTATTAATTCAACACTTCTCACTGAAGGATAAATTAAATTTGAAGAGAAAAATTTT
This sequence comes from Diploptera punctata, assembly GCA_030220185.1. Lineage (NCBI taxonomy): Eukaryota > Metazoa > Arthropoda > Insecta > Blattodea > Blaberidae > Diploptera > Diploptera punctata. The sequence goes on along the minus strand of JASPKZ010010262.1, from coordinate 675,713 downwards.
CGCCCAGACCAAGACTCAAACCCAGGACCTTTGGTTTTCCATACCAAATGCTCTACCAACTGAACTACTGGGGCGAGTTCCAATTTAGACGCAAATTTTTCTCTTATATACATTGTAATTCCTGCTCATCAAATGCTTGAATCCTTGGCTTCTATCTATATAAATGGCAGCTTCTTAGTTAAGAAGACATTTATTGGGAATTTAAACACTACTTTTAAAAGCCAGCCTCGGTCTGGGCCAAAATTTTTTCTTCAAATTTAAACAATTAATTGTCAATGTAGTGTATGTGTGTATATATATATAGTGCTAAACGTACAGAGTTTAGAAACTCGGGTTCAAATCCCGACTCAAGCAATCATTTTTCTTTTCATATCATATTTGCCTTCATTGCCAAATGTCAAAAATATAGTTATGACATAATATACAAGCATTACTGCTGTAAAGTAAATATTCACTTTAAAAATTTGCTTACCTGTTATGTTAGCCACTAGATGTCAGTCAGAACGAATTTCCACTACCTCTTGTGTGGATTGAAGAGAATACTAACATAGATAAGAAAAATGTAGTTTTTGGAAAACACCATTGGAAGACTTGGGTTAGATCAGATCGTTAGAGCGATAAAGTACAGAGTTAAGAGAATCGAGTTTAAAATCCCGAATCACCCTCAAGCATTCATTTTTCTTTTTATATCTATATATATATATATATATATGTGTGTGTGTGTGTATGAAAGAGTTACAAAATCATGCTTTGCGTTTTATGTACTAATAAACATGTCACACGAGTGTACTGAAGATGGGGTCGCCAAGACCTTGAAATCATCATCTACTTAGAAGATTGAATATGAGGAGAGGTATGAAACATTTTAATTTATCTTAAATTAAACCTCATAGTGATTTATTCCTATAAAAGTTCAATATTAGTCACTATTTATTAGGGCTCAGTAGTTGAGGAAAAATCTTTTTTTTTTCTTTTATTTCATGTCTGAAGACAAGGCCCAACTTGATACATATACATTTTGGATCATTGTAGGCCAGAAAATGGTGAGTTTTATTTGTCCTTTTTTTACTTATTGGCCCTTTTTTTAGCCTCTCAACGGCTTTTTTTGCAACTTTATCTTCTTTTGACTACATTTATACCTTTATTAAGTTTTATTATTAAATTTAAGGAACAAAAAATGATTAATGAAAGTACTCTTCAGACAGATAAAAATATTGGTAAAAAATTCAAGAAGTTCACATACCATCCTTTAGTATTTGACAAGTTTCAAAAATTTTCAACAAATTCAACATTAAATAGCACCGAAAAATGATTACAGCTTAGGCAATTTAATAAAAACAACAAAAATGAAAAGATTGAAGACTGCAAAAAATCGGGAATTTATCAAATTAATTGTAAAGATTCTGAAAAGATATACATAGGAAAGACAAAAAGGAATCTAAATACAAGATTAAAGGAACACCTCAGAAATGTTCAAAATGGAGAAACCGAAAAATCTGCAATAGCGTGCACATGCCTGGTCAGAAAAACATAGAATAGAAACCAAAACAAAATTACTTAAACAATTGGAAAAACCGAAGGAACTCGCAATTTGGGAAAAAATTTACATATGCAAGAATGAAAATACAACTATGAATTTTGAAATACCCGGTTATAAGGAGAGAGGACTGATTTGGAAGTTCGTTGGTCAGCCATCAGATAGCGCGGAGGTCAGTCTGCAGGATAGAAGGTAGCCGGACGTCAGTTGTGAACATGACACAGCATTGAGAATGTCAAAAAGGATGTGACGAAACCCTGGGTATGCTAGGAGTTATGAAGTATGAGGTGAGTGAAATAAAAAATAAATAATGCATTTATACCATTTGAATAATCCAAGAATCCACAGAGTCTAGTCTCAATTCCAACTTCTTTTAAAACACTATCTAGTTTTACTTTCCAAAGACTTTTCACATGCAAACACTTTTGATCTGTGAAAACTCTAACAAAATATTCCGTTATTTTTAACCAGCCATCTGACAGGGTAAGAAACATTTTCAGTCATCAATTATTTTTTGCAACGTATGTTGTATTTTACTAGAATTTTGTACTTTTTTATCTCTCTGCATGCGACTGACAAATCTCTTGTTTGAGAGATTTAAATCGCTCTGCCGATGTGATCGGCTCTGCAAGCAGTTTAAGGCCGAATGCAAATACATTAGTCTCTACTCAAATTACTTCCAATCACTGCTGAGCTGACTCACCGTGAGCAAGTGTAAAGATCGAATTAGCTACCCACTAACTGGTCATGCATGAAAGTTGTCATTTTCGTAATATTGGCAAGAAATTATCCAGAATTCTCAGCGATAAAACCACTTCCATTATTTTCATATGCTAGAGGAACGCATTTACGCTTGCGTCCCGCAAATAATACTGTATACGTCTGCATCGTGCAATATTATGCCGATTCTCCTGTTCTTCTAGTTGAATTCTTTGGTAGACTATCAAATTCCTCTTCTCTGCGTATACCGAAAACAAGATCGAAGTCTTCAAGGTCCGACATCTTGGATAAAGCAGCAAGGTTTCAAAGTACATTGGTTACCATCGGGATTCTCACGATTCGTTTCTCTCCTAAGTCACCCCGGCAGGTAGCTTAGGAATTTCAACAATTATTATCGTATGAACAGATTTTTGAGAACGCAAAAACGTATTTGGATGCAACTTTCTCAGCAGAGAATGACTTTTAGTCTAATGTGTTCATAGATTCGAGCGTAAGTATATTGTCTGGCAGGTAATGGACAGGAGCATCAGAGCCGATCTAATCAGCTCATGGCACCCAAAGGGTTAAACATATTTTATTATATACATTTAAAAAATGCTGTTAAAACTAAAACTAGTATTTGATTTGAATTGCCTTTTTACGTCCTTTGTTTTCAGTTTTTAGGTTTTTTAGGCCTTTTTAAATGTCTTTTAAAGGTCCTCAACTTCCGAGGTCTACTAATTATATAAAATAAACGAAATGGGGAAGGGCGGGCAGAGATGGATTAACCAAGTAATGGAAAATATGATTAAATATTAAAAATATCACCTCATCTCCAATTTTGTTTTCTTTTTAGACCGATTTCAGAATAATTATTCCTTTGACAGTATTTTTACAACTGTTGTTCTATTGTGGTGATGCACTACTTCTTTTATCTGTTGGTAGACCGATGAACCTCTGAATTCAAATCACATTTCCTGGGAATTTTAAAATTCATTTCAAAAAGAAAAATTAATGCTTGAACCAGGTTTTGAACCCCGGACCTCTGGGTCTACACAAGTTCAAGAGTTAATTTTTCTATTCAAAAATAATAGTCCAGTATTGGAAAGTATTATTATTTAAATATCTTCTTGTAATTTTGTAAGCCCATGTTTCCCTTAACAGTGATTTAGGTGCTCTCCCCTACAGGGAAGAATTTGAACCATACTAATTTAGTTACACTTATTTTCGTATAGATGTCATTTTGAGTCAGTGTTCCGCCTCATACTGACATCTAGGAAACCAAGGTAGTACTAGGACAGGAAAATTTGGTAAATTTTGCTTAGAGGCCTTTTTATTCAGGCTTAAGGATCTTTTACAAACCTGAAAATCTTCAGACTCTGGACCCATGGCTTAAAGTCCCTCCCGGAGAACTTGCTCCTTGACTTTTTCCATCCTAAAAAAAAATATATATAACATCAAAAATGTCAAAATTCATTATTAAAATTAAAGGAAAACTCACAAAAAAGGGGATATAAATGGGAAAAATCGAGAGGAAGAAAATCGTGAGGAAATAAACATGAACTGAGAAATATTGGAATTGGCCTTCTGAAAGGGTGAGACAATAAAAGGATAATTTTATTTTTAGCAAATAATGAATATCAAAACAATTTATGAGTTTTTAAAAAGGGCAATTTTTTTATTCTTTATTGTTGCAACTCAAAATGTACAGTACGTATCAATTTTATTTATATACAAGTGAAATCTGTTTGCAGACTGATGAAGACCTCCCTACCGGAGAAACATTACACTGGGCAGATGGATTCCTTCTTGTTTATGCCATCACAGACAGACGTTCCTTCAATTTTGTCCGACGAGTCAAACAAATGTTGTGTTGTGACACACCGCTTGCTCTGGTCGGCAACAAAGGAGACATGGTTCATCTACGTCAAGTCAGCACTGAAGAAGGTAACAGAAAATATCTTATTTTAAAAAGAAAGCCATTCTATGCATTTAATTATTCTAGTTTTAATGTAGTTTATCCAGATATATGGTAACATGTAAAGATACATTATTAAAAGGAAATGAATATATAACAAATGAAAGAAATTTGAAACTGTCAATATTTCAAATGATATGCATAACTATAAAGAACAAAACAAGAAGAGATACTAGATTCAAGTTTTATAAAACATTGGCAGTTCCTGCATTACTTTATGGGAGTGAAAACTTGTGTAAATACCAAAAAATTACAAAGTAGAATACAAAGCGTAGAAATGAACTTCCTTAGAAGAACAAAAGGCTGGCACAAGATTTGATGCAGCTAAAAGATGAATACATAAGGAACAGAGTTAAATATAAATCCACTGGAATTATCACAATCCAAGGGGAATCTAGAGAGTAAATGGTTTAGGACATGTAGGAAAAAGTCACCACAGCTTGTGGGCTCGAGGTAGCGTGGATGCCTTGTTCACGCAGCAGGCCCAGGTTCGATCCTCGGTCGGGACAGTTTTCCTGGGTTGAGGTTTTTATCGGGGTTTTTCCTCAACCTGTAAGACAAATGTCAGGACAACTTTAAAGTTCCACACACGGTCGCCCCCGAATCATTATGGCCATCATCATCCTTATCATCATCATCAAATCATCATCCTTCACGGTGTGTGAAAAGCAACGGGAAGCTATCACACCTACAATTCTCTAGTAAAGCTCTGAAAGGCAAATAAAGCAAAGCACGAAATTCTATGATTGCAGTGAAAGACCTGCCCTCCGTGCAGAATTACTATGAATGGATGTAGAAAGAATGAATGTTACAAGATTACCAAAAGCAGCATTCAACTACAAGCCAAGAGGATCAAGGAATGTAGGAAGGCCAGTGTAAAGGTGGACAGAACAACTGTGAGGCAGAACAGGCAATTTGCCTAGCCCGTGAAGTGAAGAAGAAGGAATAATAATTTAATCACCACTGCGTGAGGTGGAATAAAATAAGAGCCAGAATTCTTTTCTTCTTCAACTTCAAGGTTTAGGCAGTAAGTCAGTGCCAACTCAAAGCATATCCCTCCATCTGGTCATGGCGCATCCAACGGAACGTTTACCTCTTGGAATATATTGTAAAGCTTGTTTTGGTAGACGAGATGTCTCCATTCTATTTATATGTTGAAGCCATTTTAATTTGTCTGTCAATTTATTTGCCAATTCATATATTTCTAATTGTTCTCTAATGTTTGGTATTGCGGATATGATCTCTTAAAGTGTGTCCTGCTATCCTTCTTAAGAAACGTATTTCTGCCGTTTCTATCTTCCTTTTTCCAAATTTATTTAATGTCCAGTTTTCACTTCTGAATTTTTCTTTTTTTGCAAATGCCCCAGGTTGTCTTTCGACATTCCTGGTGTTCTCTTCTGGCATGGTGTACTTGTAACCCACTTCTGAGTGTTGGGGCGCCTGGAAGGCAGGTTATGTTGTCCCGATGATGATGATAGTGGTGTGCCAGGAGAGTCCCTAATCCTAAGCTTAACCCAAGATGAATATGATTTCGAGAACATTTGTCTTACAGGTGAGGGAAAACCCCGATAGATAACTCACCCAGAAAAACTGTCCCGACCGGGGATCGAACCTGGGCCTGCTGCGTGACAAGACAGCACACTATCTCGAGACCACAGCTATGGACTGACTTCTGTATGTTAGGAGTCACATCTGGGCCTCTATATACTCTAATATCCTTTACCTCTGTTATTAAATTTTTACTGACAAATATGTAGTCAATAATAGATTTAAGACGTCTGGCAACCCAAGTAAATTTGTGTATATCTTATTTTCCCCATTTAATTTGTAGACATAATTATGAAAATACAGGGTGTATATAAAAGAATATAGCTTACAGAGGTATTGGTTTTGGGTTCAAATCCCAATTCAGGCATTAATTTTTCTTCAAAGTTAAAATTGGAAAACACATTATGAGGTTCTTAATTAATAAATTAATGAGTCATTTTAACATCTTACCTCATATTTCATGTTTTTATCAAACACGGTAACTATAGTTTTCAAATGATCTTGTCATTCATTTTCAACCGCCATTATGACTACCGGATATTCGTTGGAATCTCCCTCTATAACGTTGCCATCTGGTGTTGATTTGACGAACTTCGAGATATCGTTGCCATCTGGTATTGATTTGATGAACTTCGAGATGAGGTCACGTTCATCCGGAATGTCGAAATTCATAGATTTAAATTTGTTCTTCTGTATAAATATTTTCTCCCAAACTGTCAAGTCCAAAGGTTTTTCCAAATGTTTTAGAAGTTTAGCTTCTTTTTCAATTCTATGACCTTCCAACAAACTATGTGCTGCAATAGCTGATTTTTCAATTTTACCATTTTTAATATTTCTAAAGTGTTCCTTTGTGTGAGTGTCCAAATTTCTTTTTGTTTTTCCTATGTATACTTTATTGCAATCTCCACAATCAATTTGATAAATTCCAGATTTTTTACTATCTGGGGTGTTCATTTTCTTATTGGTTATTAATAAGTTTGTTGGAAGGTCATAGAATTGAAAAAGAAGCTAAACTTCTAAAACATTTGGAAAAACCTTTGGACTTGACAGTTTGGGAGAAAATATTTATACAGAAGAACAAATTTAAATCTATGAATTTCGACATTCCGGATGAACGTGACCTCATCTCGAAGTTCATCAAATCAATACCAGATGGCAACGATATCTCGAAGTTCGTCAAATCAACACCAGATGGCAACGTTATAGAGGGAGATTCCAACGAATATCCGGTAGTCATAATGGCGGTTGAAAATGAATGACAAGATCATTTGAAAACTATAGTTACCGTGTTTGATAAAACATGAAATATGAGGTAAGATGTTAAAATGACTCATTAATTTATTAATTAATTTTTCTTTTTAAAAATGAGAAAACTTGACATTTGATTCAGGAAACAAATTCTGGACGAATGGCCTGCATGCTGAAATACAGAGTTAAGAGATCTAGGGTTTGATTCCCCTTTCAAGAATTAATTTTTCTTTTCAAAAAATGATTGAATTGTTTTTGTGTTGTAGGGGAAATTCTTGCAAAGGACTATGAATGTTGGTTCAGTGAAGTGGCAGCAGCAGAACAGGTGACGCAGGTTGCTGAGGCATTCCACGAGTTGTGTCGTGAAGTGTTGAGTGTAAGACGCAAAAACAAGCAATCACTTCTGGACAGAATGTTAGGTAACAAGTCTGCTGGACTGAGAGCTTATTCACGTGGAAAGAGTGACAGTGCATTACCTAAAGATTAAAAACATTTTAGGAAGGAAGAGCAAATTTGGAAATTCTACTTCTGGCAAATTGCATTTCAAGTTGGGCAAGCAAACAATACTATATTAATTCCGAGCTAAGTTTCAGTTGTAATGTAAACAAACAAGATATACAACTGAATTTTCATTGGTCAAATAACGGTTTACCTTTAAGCATGTAAGAAAATGTAGTTTGGTCTCAAACTTTCAAAATAAGGAAAATAAAAATTACAAAAAATATGTATTACCTATCGGATGTATATAAGTTATATGGGAGAAGTTAAAATATATAATTACAATTTTAATAGATTAAATAAGTATTTTTTTAAGAAACAAGTGAATCGTGAATTCTTCTTACCTCATACATCTATGTTTTTTTAACACAGAACTGCAGTATCAGGAATCATAGAATTGAAAACTTTTGAAACATCTACGAGGGCGGATCGGAAAGTAACGCACAATAATTTTTTTCTGCCTTGGTATTGCAGCTAGAATGTTGAAATTTCACAGAGATATACAGGGTGGACCGCTCGAATGAACCTAATTTCAATTGCTTGTTACTGGCAAACGGTTGAAGATAGAAACTTAAAACAACGTTCATATTACAGAAAAACTCACCAAGTTTTGATATCCAGATCACCACATCTCTATATGAGCCCCAGCAGTCACTGTGACGATATCAAAGCGATGAACAATTTCTTGCCAAGTACGTTGGAGTATGTCTTCTGGAATGTTCTCAATAGCCTCTATGATGCGCTCACGAAGATCACGAAGGTCTTTGACTGGGTGGTGTAAACTTTATCTTTGACATAGCCCCAGAGAAAGATATCCAGTGGTGTTAAATCGGGAGATCTCGGGGGCCACGCGATTGGTCCTCCCCTACCAATCCAACGGCCAGGGAAAATGTTGTCCAAAGTCGTACGAACTTCATTGGACCAGTGGGGAGGAGCACCATCTTGCTGGAAAACGATGTTAGGCTGCAGTTGTTCAATTTGTGGAAAGAAGAACTGCTCCAGCATGTCAAGATATGTGGTACCACGAACAGTTTTCTCGGCAAAGAAAAACGGTCCAATGACCTTATTATGTGACAAACTGCACCAAACATTCATCTTCGGACTATCACGAACATGCTCTTGAATAGCGTGAGGATTCTCCGATCCCCAGATCCGCACATTATGCCGGTTTACCTTGCCTGACAAATGGAAAGTGGCTTCGTCCGAGAAGAAAATCTTGGTCATGAAGTCAGGATCAGCGCCGAGACGGTCCAGCATCGTATTGGCGAATTCCACTCGTTTCGGCATGTCATTCGGCTCCAGACGTTGCACTAACTGCACTTTATATGCGTGCAGTTTGAGGCGTTTGTGGACAATCCGTTGTAATGTCGATTTTGGTATTTGAAGTTCCCGCGAAGCTCTTCTTAATGACTTCCGGGGGCTTCGCTCAAATGCGGCTTGAACATTTGCTACCATTTCATCGGATGCTCTGCGACCACCACCATGCTTCTTCAACACAGATCCTGTAGCTAATAATGTATCACGCCACTTCTTTATGCTTCTAGCAGTTGGAGCATCACGGTTAAACACATGCCGGAACTCCCTTTGAACTCTAATGATTGATTTAAACTCCGCATACCACAAAACAGCTTGCGCTTTCATCGACGGAGTCGCCATTTTCACAAACAATTAAATCTAAGAACGAGAAACGTATCTTTGTGCCATCTACCGACAGGATTCGAAACTTGGTGAGTTTTTCTGTACTATGAACGTTGTTTTAAGTTTCTATCTTCAACCGTTTGCCAGTAACAAGCAATTGAAATTAGGTCCATTCGAGCGGTCCACCCTGTAGTTTGAAGTTTTCACTACAGATGGTATTTTTTTCTCAGGTGCACCTCTTGCGAAAGAAGCTTGAACTATGCAACAAAGATGGCGCGCATGCTACAGTCGTCCACCTGTGAGGAACAGAGAAGTGTTGTTCGATTTTTGTGGGCCTAAGTGCATAAACCCAGTGAAATTCACAGGGACATGCATGGCGTGTATGGGGATGATTGTATGGACCGTAGCAATGTCTTCCGTAAAGTTAGTGCTCGCTGGGTGCCTAAGAACCTGACAGACGACCACAAGGGCCAGCGAATGATGGCAAGCTTGGACCACTTAACGTGGTACACCGCACAAGGACATGACTTTCTGGAAGGAATCGTCACAGGTGATGAGTCGTGGGCATACCACTACACGCCCGAAACAAAGCAGGCATCAGCAGTGCGCAGATGGCTACACTCCAACCAAACGGACTTCTACGAACAGGGCATATTGACTCTGGTAACACGATGGGAAAAATGTGTTGAGAAAGTTGGTGACTATGTCGAAAAGTACGTAAAAGATGTAAGTTCATTTGTGATTTTTTTCCTTTTTTTTACTATTAAACTTTTAAAAAAAAAATTATTGTACGTTACTTTCCGATCCGATCCGTCCCTCACAGGTGGACGACTGTAGCATGCGCGCTGTGATGGGTGCATAACGTACCCTTTTGACCCCCTAAAAATTCCTTTAAAACATGTTAAAGAGAGAGTTATTTGCAGAGAGGAAACATTAGTAACATCCGGTATAGTCATGTAGTCGCATCAAAACAGATTACGGAAACACGCGGTTTTCCTCATGTCCGAAAGATCATAAGTCAATTCTCCTTATATGGGTTACACGTGGAATCTTCACACCCTAGTGCGTCATGTATGCAATGTTCAAGGCAACTATCACGCGTGTAGAGGACAAAGAGAACGTCCCTTCGGCCAGCGCCCCAAAATGCTTGTATAAATACCCCTTGTCCCGGATGAAGGTTATTCAGACTCTACTAGAAATCAACTAAAAGTATATCGCCAGTCGATAGATAGAGGCCAGCTTCGCACCTTGACGCCAGCAACTACAACTCCGGGAGGACGCCAAATAACATGAAGACCATTTTAGCCATTACTACCATTGTTGCTCTAGTTAGTGAGTATTGAGAACACTTTCTATATTCTATATTTTGTCTATGAATAGCTCTCTCTTATGATAATTTAATATTGGTTGGTTGTAGATTTAAACAGCCTGTTTATGCAATAACCTCACACTCTCTCCACACGTACACATATATATATATATATATACTTACCTATGTGTTAAAAGGGAAAACTAGTTATTTTATGCCATTTAATATTATTCTATCAATCCTTGTTTCTTTGTAAATTAATATCTAATTAATCAATTTATGTTATATGTTATTTTGGTGAATTAATTATATTCATACTGTTGCCTGCAGAGACGCAGTCTGTGTCTCGAAAGGGAATCATCCCCTTCCGTAGGCACTCCATGTGGACTTGCATAATGCTCCTCAGTTAGGCACGACAATTTCTGGTGGCAGCGGTGGGATTAGAACTAAGGACTTCAGGTTCCGAAGACATAATCTCTTAAACTCAGATTGTGAGCAAGAAAAGTTTTTTTCTATAGTTTATGGCATCTTGGTTTAGAAACAAGAATCCTAATATTAGAACGTTCACTATTTTATATGTTAAGGTAGTTAAGGTAGAACGTCCTGTTTTCCTGCCAGATACAACAGAACTAGCAAAAGAGATTGTGTATAATTTCTTTAAGAATCATACTAACATTAACCCTAGTTTATTAGAAGAGCATTATTATAAGTTTGCTCATCTACAAGAAAAATCTAAGCTTGAGATTTGTTTTGAAGGGAAACCGAGAAATTATCCAGTACCTGCTGTTAAGTACATTAAATATGATAGAGATCCAGGAGTAGAAGCATACATTGATGTAGATGTACAAGTAGTTAAGCGCTACAGGGACAAAGAAAAGAAATACCCTGACATAAAAATAGAGCGTACGGATCATTTTCAAATGTATGATGTGCCTAGCTCAATAAACAGGAAAGTTAGGATATCGTATTGGGATAAGAAAAAGGAAACGAATGAAAAAAACAAAAGAAATAAGTAAATATTTTTATTAGATTGTGAAAAAGAAAATTTTTTTTTTGGTTTTTACTAAAATTTTATAAGAACACATCCCCCCCCCCGTACTATAAAGCACGGAAGGGAGAAGAGAGCCCAGTGAGGACTGCATGGTTAGCATCCTCCCCCTCTACTTGAAGGAGGATTAGGCTAAGCCTACAATCCTCGTGGTTTTGCTCCTCGCTGACAGGCACGTTCGATGCCTGCCCAGGGCTAACGGTGAGCATGTTGTTGTGACGGGTGACCACCAGCCACTGCGCCTCACGACGCCCGCAGCCGGGACACTCCCACACCAATTGGATGGGAAAGCGCTGAAAGTAAAACAAAAATAAAACAGGTTAAGAAAATAGAAACTCAGAATCGGTATAAATAATTTTGTAATTAGGAGAAAGAAATAAAAATGAGCGAAGCAGAAGAAAGTAAGCCTATATTAGTAAAAGATCTAACAGTGGCCACATGGATAACTCCATGGAACCCTAAATCCGGAATCACAGTACATGACTTTCTGAAAAAGGTGGATGCCGCTGCTGAATCAGGTAGTCTGACCGAACGAGACAAAGTAAGGATAATTCAGTTTAAAGTAGAAGGCGCTGCACAAACATTTCTAGAGACACACCCAGAGGTAAACGATAGGATCCCATATGCTAGGTTAGCAGAATTATTGAGAGAAAGATTCAAAGAGAAATATTCAGATCACTATCACTATACGCAATTACACGGAGCAAGACAATATAAAGACGAAGGAATAGAGGAATTTGTTGATCGATTACAAAAACTTAGTAGCAAAACAATAAAGAGAGTGCAGGACCCTGCGGCACAAGAGGCTCTAAACGAGGAAGCTGAAAGGAGGTTAGTATCCATATTCAATTACGGAGTACGTGGTATTCCAGGAGTTCATGTAAGGTATCAAATGCCGGATACCCTAGAAAAGTCCATACGAGTTGCAATGTTAATAGAAGCAGCAGAACGAGATAGGGATAGAGAGAGACCCTCGATGAAAGTATTCGGTGTAGAGCAACCGAATCAGGTAGTCGCGGAAATGGGTACGGCCGGGGATCGTACTCATATAATAATAATGGTAATAATAGAGGGTTCAACCATAACGGTAATCGGACGCCGAATTTTAACAAGGAAGGGCAACAAAGAAATAATTTTGGTGCTAGCAGCAGCACTAGAGGTGGACGAGGAGGTGGATTCTCCCAAGGCAATCGTCCAGGTAATCAAGGCGCGAACCGCGGAATACAGTGTTATGGCTGTAGAGAACTAGGGCACATACCGAAATTCTGCCCTAAGAAAGGTGAACAAGAGGGATATTCACCGAGTTTAAACTCGAGAGGGAGGCGTTAACTCACCCCGACGCTAATCCCGAGTTAGAGAAAAAGCCGGAAGTAGAAGTGCTTGCATTACACCTAAAATCCGAACCATATGTAATTATAGAGGTAGAAGGAGCTAAGTTTAGATTTGTAGTGGACACTGGGGCCGCTATATCGTTAGTACAGCCAAACCGATGGCAAGCACAAATAGAGCCTACAAAAATAACGGCTAGGGGTGTCACAGGGATAAATCTGAAATTATTAGGAGAACAAACTGTAGTTGTAAAGTTAGGACCTTTACAGTACGAACATAATTTTATAGTAAGCGAATTGGGTCCTCCGGGAGACGGAATCCTAGGAATAGACTTTTTGCAGGCGATCGCAGCGAATGTGGACCTAGACGCTGGATCGTTGGTGATAGGAAACATCAAATTACCGTTACATAGTTATGATGGTACGGTCTTGGCATTGCCAGGGTCAAACTGTGAACCTAAGGGCCTGATCAACCCACAAGGTAAGCAAAATTCGGATCCTAAGCCTGACTCAGTGTGGCCGGCCGAGGTACTTCTAACGAGGAACACGGCGTTGCCGCCGCTTGCAATAAGTATCATCCAAGGTAAGGTCATTGGACGCGGTGACCCTACGAGTATCCCTCGAGAAATAGTGTTTGAACCCGTGTACGCTATGACACCGGGTATAATTGCGCCAAACAGTGCTAGCAAGATAGAGTTAAAAGAACCAGATTCTGGAAATTCCGTGGAAAATAGCCCTAGAGAAACGAGAGAAGTAGTAGCTCCTTTAATGCGAAATCAAGTTCCCAGTTTGGATGATAGTCGACTTAGAGCGAACCCAGGATTTCCGACTCCAACTCAAGCGGTGGGTACCGAGCTAAAAAGTGAAATAGACAATCGAATAGATAATGAGAAATTAGAAAATTTTGAAAACATAAGTAGAACTAAGTTAATAGGTTATGTTCCAGTTCAAATTTTGAATATGACGGAAGAAGAAATTTATTTAGAAAAGGGATATAGGTTAGGAGAAGTAACTCCCCTCATGCCAGATAGTGATGGAAATGTACATGTGTATCATGTAATGAGAAAACAAAGTACTACTGATAAAATAAAGAAGTAAGAATTCGAAGAGTACTTACATAATAAGCTATCACATTTGAACCGTAGAGATTATGAGCAACTAGCGGATGTATTACGTCAAAATGACGATTTGTTTTATCAGGAAGGCAGCCTTGACTTTGGATGTACTTCCCAGGTTAAACATACCATTCATACAGGCAATGCACCACCTGTGCGTAAAAACCCTTATAGGTTAGCCCATGCAATGAAACCAGTTGTGGAAGAACAAATTACTGATCTCCTCAACAAAGGTGTAATTTGTGAATCTAACAGTCCGTGGAATAGCCCGATTGTTATGGTGAAAAAGAAGTCTAGAGATGGAACTCCTAAATTCCGAATGTGTGTAGATTTACGAGGGTTAAATGCACTGACAAGGCCAGATGCATATCCCCTCCCAAACATTATTGACACACTAGATTCATTGGGACAATGTAAAGTATTTTCCGTATTAGACATGGCTAGCGGTTATTTACAAATAGAAATAGAAGAAAAGGACAGGGAAAAGACAGCATTTAGCACCCCACAAGGACATTTTGAGTATAATCGTATGTGTTTTGGCTTGGTTAACGCCCCTGCTAGTTTCCAGAGGTGCATGGATTCGATTCTCATGGGTCTACGAGGAGTAGATTGCCTCTGTTATATCGATGATGTAATAGTGTTTTCAAAAGATATGAAATCACATGTCGAAAAATTGCAAAGAATCTTCGATCGTCTAAGAGACGCTAATTTCAAGGTACAGGCAGAAAAATGTCAATTTGCTGTAGATAGAGTCGAATACTTAGGCCATATTGTAACGAGTGAAGGTGTAAAACCAGATCCTGAGAAAATAAAATCTATTAAAGAATACCCTAGACCGCAAAGTGTACGTGACATTAGGTCATTCATTGGACTGGCATCTTACTACAGACGTCATGTTCCAAACTTTGCAGCTATAGCTCAACCCCTGACTAAACTAACTAAAAAGACTGAATTGTTCATTTGGACTGACACCCAGGAAAAAGCATTTCAGACATTAAAAGATATTTTAATGACTGAACCCCTTCTAATATACCCTGATTTTAATCAACCTTTCATTGTTACGAGCAATGCATCAAATACAGCCGTAGGAGCAGTACTGTCACAAATAAGAGACGGATACGAGCGTCCTATAGCCTACTGTTCACGTCAATTAAATCAAGCTGAACAGAATTATAGCACAACTGAAAGAGAATTGTTAGCAGTAATTTTCGCTACTAAACAATTCCGAAGTTATTTGTAAGGTCATAGATTTACCCTACAAACTGATCATAGTGCTCTGAGATGGTTACTCAATCTAAAAGACCCTAGTTCGAGACTCACTCGATGGAGTCTGCGACTAGCGGAGTTTGACTATGAAATAATTCATAGACCAGGAAAGAAACTACCCCATGCAGATGCATTAAGCAGAAATGTTGGACTAACTTACTGTGAAGAAAATATCACAGAAGAGCGATTGAAAGATGCGCAACAAAACGATTTGTTTTGCCAATCCAAGTCCAGGGATAGACGTTTCTTTTATAATGAACAAGGTATTCTAAATATAAAGCAAGATGACGGAAGTACTCGAGTAGTAATACCACAAAGTCTGGTACCAGAGTTATTACACAATTACCATGACACTCCCTTCTCAGGACATCAAGGTGTTAAAAGAACCTTAGCCCTAATAAAGAACCGGTATTGGTGGCCAAAGATGAATGGCGACATAGAACATTTCATATATACGTGCGATAAATGTGCACGTAGAAAGGGAGAACGCAATCTTATTGCGCCCCTTGGCGAACCGCTTGAAGCAACAGAATTTCTTGAAATTCTAGGTACCGATTTCGTTGGACCTCTTCCAACTACGAAAAACGGAAACAAATATATTTTGACATTTGTGGACCATTTCACTAGGTACTGTTTTGCAATAGCCGTTCCAGACCAAACAGCCGAACGTGTAGCACGAGAGCTGGTAAGGAACATAATATTACAATTTGGGACACCAAAGTATTTGTTATCAGATCAAGGAACACAATTTTTATCCAAATTAGTAGGAGAAACTTGTAAATTACTAAAGATAAGAAAACTACAAACGACCGCATTCCATCCACAAAGCAATGGAGTATGCGAGAGATTCCATAAAACTTTAATTGACATGGTATCTCACTTTGTGTCAAAAGATGCACAAAGATGGGACGAATATTTACCGTATGCAGTAATGGCATACCGAAACACGCCACACACAGTGACGAAATACAGCCCACACTATCTAGTTTTTGGACGAGAATTAAGATTACCAATTGAGGATGATTTAAGAGAAGTATTGAGAAGAAATCCCGAAAATTATGATGAACATGTATTAGAATTAGCTAAGAGACTAAAAGTTGCCAATGAGTTAGTAAGACAGGAGAATGTTAAAGGTAGACAACACTCCAAGAAATATTATGATAAAGGAAAAACAATGAGATCATTTAGTACAGGAGACTTAGTGTACATTTTGAACCCAGCTGCAAAACACGGAGTAAATAGAAAATTTTCAAATAAATGGGAAGGACCATACGAGATAATACAGAGATTATCGGCATTAACTTACAAAATACGTAAAGAGAACGGTCGAGAAGTTGTAATTCATGTAAACCGAATGAAGGAATGTAGAGTGAATAAATCCTATGATGACCCACCGACAGAGGTATACGGGTCCAGAGACGCATATAATAATATTGGTTCGCGAGCGATTCGAACTCAGGTCCAAGCAAAGGCAAAACCACTAAATGGTTTAGAAACTCCTATAGTTAATAGGCATAGGTATCTGTTGAGACCACGAAAAGGGCCGACAACGGAACAAGTTATTCAAGAAATGATAAGTGAGGAATTAGCATCAGATGACTCAAATTCACAGTACAGTGAGGAGACCAGCGAGACTTGGCCCCCTCCACCTGATAGCGACTCGCAATCAGACCAGCAAGCAGAGCGAGCCATTTCCCCTACGCAAGGAGAAGACATAAACACTTCCCCTACTTTGCTAGAAGAAGCAAGTGAGGAGCGGACAGCGTGTTCCCCTCCGCCGCGAGAGGTAACACCGCTTGCTGAGAATTTTGCAGATACACAGCTGACTGACAGACAAGGGACTAGTGAACCCGACTTAAACTCGACCTTGGCAGACGAAAGAGTCGAGGACGAAATAGTTCGTTCCCCTTATCTATTACGACAACGTGCTAATACTGAATAAAACTGTTGACTTTAAAATATAAATGAATAAATAAATAAAATACTTATATTTTCTTTCTGAATGAAATTGTATTATTAGACTTTATGTTTGTTACAGACTTGTGTCCACATGCCGCACCGCAACTGGACAAAGGACTTATTTTTCTAAAGGAGAAAGACATTTTACTCTCAGGTAGTACATGGACCATATGCGTGACAATAGGAATATCAGACTATGTAGAGTTATTAGGACATATGCGTGATGCGTTGACTATAGTTAGAACGAATATAAAAGTTGTTACAAATGATAAACCACAATATAAAGCCTTATATGCCGCAGAACTTCAGAGAATGCAATTCTTAATGAGAGGATTAGAAACAGAAGTATCATCATTTCAGGCATTGTTACCACATAATTTTACGTATCAATTAGACGGATTCGCAGATCCCGAGCCTACATCCATATTAGATGTAACTAGTCCTAGAGAAATCGAAATGACAAAATTAAATAGGAGACGACGAGGTTTAATTAATGTAGGAGGTTATATTATGAAATATCTTTTTGGGACTTTAGATTACGGTGACATGGAAACCATAAATCGTCTTATCGATGAAACCCAAGGATTTGTTAAAGAAATGTTTCATACCCAGGAACAACAAGTCACAGTTATCGAGAAATTAAATCAAAAGGTAGAATCAAATTCCCAGAATATAATGAGAGTTGCAGGAGCCCTAAAGGTGGCAATGGACTCTACGTTAAAGGATATTTCGGATGCGAATGCTAGATTAGCCACATTCACCGCAAGTGTGCGAGAATTAGAATTAGCTATAATACAAGCGCGCGAAAACCTAATGCAATTACAAGAGAGTTTAGATATGACATCAATGGGAAAGTTATCCACTACCCTTGTACCCCCACATAACTTAACGAATATTTTAGGTGAAATTGCAAACCACTTACCTGATGGGACAAGTCTTCTTGCCCCACCAATTTTAGAAAATATGTATATTTACTATCAGATCGCGGAAGTACAATGCTAGCTCTACCCCAGCAGGAATTAGATTGTTTATAGATATACCCTTAAAGGAAGCAGATAGATCGTTCGAGGTATACAGACCTCATCCCTTGCCCTATTTCGATAAGGAAATTGGAGAGTTTGTGAGCGTAAGAACGCCCCGAGGCTCGTATTTAGCCGTAAGTGAAATAGACAAATGTTCTCAATTTTGTCATTCGAAGACCTTGCAAGATGTAAGGAGGGATATCATACGATATGCCCCGCTGATTTCGTACTGTTGGACTATACATCACAACACTGTCTCATATCCTTGTACCTAGGACATGACGCAGTTGTGAAACGCACATGTAAACGCACAATTGAAGAAAGATATTTCGACCCTGTGTGGATCCGCTCACCCGGAAGTAAATTCTGGGCATATTCCCTTCCAGCCCCCACAGCTGTGACCATCAAGTGCAGAAGCAGTGGCCCTACTATTGACTATTACCCAACTAAAACGATTCATCTTCAAGACACTGGTTTATTGAATGATTCCCATAAATGTTTAATTTATGGTAAAAACTTTAAACTATTACCACACACCCTTGGCAGATCCAGAGCGGGTCTACAGCGAAACCATATAATTGTACCTTCCATAACGTCACTTGTGACCACAGATGAAAAGGAATTTTTACAGAGAGAAGTCGACAAAAAGGACGCACTGCAATCCTTACAACAGATTGCGACGCAGGAGGTAGATGGCAACAAGATAGGACTAGACATCGCTAATTTACATCAGCAAGCACAACGCCTGCTAGTATCTTCTAAGCAGTCCGACTCGACCAAGACTATTGTGATTGGAGGTAGTATAATAATTGTTCTGGTCACTTTACTAATTGTAGTAATTTTCAGGAAGAAAATACAGTTATGCATAGCCCACAGGATATATCGAGTGAACCAGCGACGACAGATGCAACGCACCGATGGCGTGCAAATATTAGAAGAACCAGCTAAAACTTCGACAAACCCGAATGGTTCAACTGAGGAAACAACTCTCGAAATGCAACCTAGAAACGCCGACAACGCTAAGATCTACTACGTGCGAAAATAAATAAAATGTAAACATGTTTTCGTTTCAGGTACAGAAAGGTCTAAAAATACTCACTAACATAGTAGATGCACATTTGAAATATGTAACACTAGTGATGGACAGTAAAGAACTTTCACTACGCAAACAATGTAACACTGACATAAGACTTTGTAACTTACAGACATAACATTTATGTAAATATTTTCTTTTTATTTCTATCCATGTTTTATTATGTTTTATTACAGTATAAGCTGTATGTTATTAAATGGAAAATAATGTAGCAGAAGGAGGAAGTTAAACCGGAAGCTACAAAGTAGTTCCAGAGTATGTACACAGTGACTAAAAGAGAACCGGATGGATGTCGTCTGGCGAGGGCGGACGCAAATTTTCGTGGTTATAATTCATAGGAATACATATGTGTAGAAGAGGTTATTATAAAACTGTTTATTAGTTAATAGGAAGAAGGAAATCAAAGAAGGGATGGGCGTGTTAAGCCTGCCTATTAGAGGAAATTGGGTAGATTATAGAATCTAGGAAGCCAATTAAAAATTTTATTTGGAAAGACAGGAGTGGAACTTAGTATATCCAACCCACTGTATGAATTGAAAGCCACAAAAGGAAGTCGGACTAACCTCAGAATTACTCAAATTTTGTGGTCGATAAGTCACTTCTTGAATTAATATTTCAGAAGTAAACCGCAATCGGACTAGGCAATTATGTATTTAGTAGAGGTCAATGAAATTTTATGAATTTAATTAAGAGGTATATACTCATATGTTTACATACTCTAAGACTACAGAAAAGTAAGTTTGTGAACAAATAGAAATATGTAATCAACCAAATAATATTTTACTATAGCATTTCTATGTATCGAGACAACTGTCAGATAGGAACATTTTATGTAACAATATGAAAGGATATCCAAGTTAATACTTACCCCCACCTGTGGACACCAAGATGTTTGTCCGCTCTGAGACATCGTGATAGTAGAATGATAATCCTCTTGTGGAACCATGCAGTTATATATGGGTCGTAGCACTGATGACGCGACCTTATCCTGTTTATCTTTTCGAACGGAAAATTTTATACCTTGAAATCAATTAAAATACACTTGGATGTCTTTTAGACAATACTTTGAGAGAATGCACGTCTGTTATGTTAGACGGTGTATTCTCACTTAAGGTGAGGATAGTGTGATGGGTGCATAACGTACCCTTTTGACCCCCTAAAAATTCCTTTAAAACATGTTAAAGAGAGAGTTATTTGCAGAGAGGAAACATTAGTAACATCCGGTATAGTCATGTAGTCGCATCAAAACAGATTACGGAAACACGCGGTTTTCCTCATGTCCGAAAGATCATAAGTCAATTCTCCTTATATGGGTTACACGTGGAATCTTCACACCCTAGTGCGTCATGTAAACCATGTCCAAGGCAACTGTCACGCGTGTAGAGGACAAAGAGGACGTCCTTTCGGCCAGCGCCCCAAAATGCTTGTATAAATACCCCCTGTCCAGCATGAAGGTTATTCAGACTCTGCTAGGAATCAACTAAAAGTATATCGCCAGTCGATAGGTAGAGGCCAGCTTCGCACCTTGACGACAGCAACTACAACTCCGGGAGGACGCCAAACGACATGAAGACTATTTTAGCCATTACTACCATTATTGCTCTACTTAGTGAGTATTGAGAACACTTTCTATATTCTATATTTTGTCTATGAATAGCTCTCTCTCTTATGATAGTTTAACATTGTTGGGTTGTAGAGTTAAACAGCCTGTTTATGTAATAACCTCACACTCTCTCCACACGTACACATATATATATATATATATACTTACCTAAGTGATAAGAAGGGAAACTAGTTATTTTATGCCATTTACTATTATTTTATCAATCTTTGTTTCTTTGTAAATTAATATCTAATTAATAAATTTATGTTATATGTTATTTTGGTGAATTAATTATATTCATACTGTTGCCTGGAGAGACGCAGTCTGTGTCTCGAAAGGGAATCATCCCCTGTCGTAGGCACTCCATGTGGACTTGCATAATGCTCCTCAGTTAGGCACGACAGCGCCATCTTTGTTGCATAGTTCAAGCTTCTCTCGCAAGAGGTGCACCTGAGAAAAAATACCATCTGTAGTGAAAACTTCAAACTATATCTCTGTGAAATTTCAACATTCTAGCTGCAATACCAAGGCAGAAAAAAATTATTGTGCGTTACTTTCCGATCTGCCCTCGTATCTATACGTTTGGAATTAACAGTTTTGGGAAAAGATATACATTAAAAAAACCTTACTAGAACCATGAACTTTGAGTTTCCAGACGAACCTAATTTGAATACGAAGTTCTTCAAAAGTACACCAGATGGCAGTTTAGAAAATTACTGGCATAATGAAAAATTAACAGTCGTGAAAACAGCTGATGATGGGAATGATATGTTTCCCAATACTGCAGTTCTGTGTTAAAAAAACATAGATGTATGAGGTAAGAGGAATTCACGATTCATTTGATTCTTATTAAGAAAACCTCAATGTAAAAATTCCAAAATTTATTATATTAAAGTATTGTTTATTCTTATGCATGCACAATGAAGAATACATTGGAATTTCAGTTGTTTCAAAATGGCCACTTCTGTAGAATTTCTAAAGTATTTGAAAAGCAGAGAGACATTTTGAATGTTTTCAAACAGTTTAATGAAAAAATCCCACATTAGCCGATGAGAATGTGGTGAAAATAACAGCAGAATTTACAGGTCAGTAGTCAGTATGCAGCTTAAATTCTGGTTGTAATGAAACTGTACCAGTAAATAAAGAATATCTATCGACATCATGGCAAATGTGTAAACATCTGATAAGGTAAGCCCATATAATTGGCTTCCAATATAAACTCGGACCGGCCTCACGGGGTTTCACCCATCAGGCAGCACTCTCTCCTCGTCTGCATTTCACTCTGCCAGCCGCTCATACTTGAACTAGTCAGTTTACTATGGTTCGACAAGATGAGACGTCAGCTGACATTAGAGCAGCGCATTTATGTGTGTAAATATTATAAATACAAATCAGCTCGTCGCGTTCGCGAGGAATTTATTCGGAACTTCCCTGGACAATTTCCTCCTTCCAGATCGACAATCCACGATCTTGTGACTAAATTTGAGACCACTGGTTCAGTACAAAATAAGAAACACACGCGAAGGCGTACAGTTCTCACCAAAGAAAAATTAGACGAAATTGACAAAGATAAAGTGTACAAAACAAATCCGCACACATTGGAAGAACTGAAGAACAACATAAGGAATGAAATCAGAAACTTGACAGTGCCCGAACTACAGCGTGTCAATCTAAATGTGTTTACTTGGTATAATGCCTGTTTAACTGCGGGAGGACAACATTTCCAGCATTTTCTATAAGGTAAGAAACAGTTCAAGGAGAGGTGGCAGGCAGGCTGAATTGCAGGAGGAAGAGACAGCACTGTGTGCCGGGTGAAACTCCGTGAGGCCGGTCCGGTTTTATATTGGAAGCCCTGTATAATGTTGTTTTCTAATGGCAAGATATGAGTCATTTTCTCTCTGGCTTCCCATTACAAGCAAACAAGGTCCTTAGAGTGTTGTGCAGTTGGATTTAAAGCTGGACAGACCAGAAGGTGGTGTCCATAATCAGGTCCGGGGGTCTTTGCATATGACACATGTGTCTGACTGAAAAATGTGTATTCTGTGGAGATGGTGAGCCAGGCAGTCGTGTCCTGGCATCAGTCAGAATTTCGCTACTGCTTCCTTGCGGCCTTTATATTTTACTTCTGTGTATAGCTCATCAATTTTTTTCCCATGATTTCCCTCTGGCTGTTGCAATGTTTTCTTTCAGGTTTTCCATTTGCAATGCTTTCTTAATTTCTTCGATCTTTCTGTGGAGGTTTGATTTGGGGTGGGTTGTTATCTGTATTTTTGTACCCTTTTTGGCAAGTCCATCAGCTATTTCATTGCCAACTATTCCGATGTGTGAGGGTATCACAGGAAGGCTATTAATTTGTTCTGGTTGTTGAGGTATTTCAGAAGTTTACGGCATTCCAAGATGGTTTCATTTTCTGGTGTTTGTTTGAAGGTTATTGCTTGTAGCCCATATATAATTATTCGTTATATTTTCTTCTTGGATGTATATATAATTTTTTGTCATAAATAAATAAGAAATGGAGGAAGTTCCTAATTATTGCTACCATCTTGTATTAAGTCTTATTTCCTGTAAAATATGTTGCGTAAGAATAATGTTTCTATCATTGACAGTTCTGTACACAATTCAGTCATATGGCAGTTAAAAGTAGTATCACAGTTCCCCCAATAAATGGAGTAATATTTCAAGTAAGTTTTGGTTTAGAGTACATGCACTTGAAACTTGAGCTCGGAATTTGTATGAAACAGAGAATATGAATTGATTCAGGGGAGAATGAGCTCCCTAGCTGTGGTTGACAATATTTTTTAATATCTGTGATCCCTCTTGAAAGGATATTAAACTGCACTAAAGTTGTTAAATTCTTCTTTATTTAATATTTGTAGGACATAATACTATGATGTTTTCTTTTAATTATTAAGAGTTGGTGTAGGTTGACACTCGCCTCATATTTTGTTTTTATATTCTGCAAATTATAGTTTTATTTCTGCATCTATTCGGACATTGTCGATGCATGTCTTGGTGTTTTTTGCAGTTGTCATCCTATAGGTTGATTTCTACCCCCTCTGTTGGCTGACTGATGAACTTCCAAATCAATTTTTTTTTTCTCTTTCCCCGGAAATTTCAAAATTCATAGTTTTCTCCTTATTCTTGTGAATGTAAATTTTCTCCCAAATTGTGAGTTCCTTAGATTTATCTAACTGTGTCAGTAATTTAAATTAAATTCTTTTTCTTTAATCGGTTTAATAACCCAGAATGAGTTTTAGCCTGTTCGTTTATTTATTAACTTCCTACATTCATCTGTAGTCCCCTGTCCTTCATCAAATTCATAATTCCCTTCATCCATGTCTTCTTAGATCTCCTCTTCTTTTCCTTCCATTTGGAACCCACTCTAAACTCCTAACTAGCAATGTATCTTCATTCATCCTCTTCAATTGTTATTTTCCCACAAATTGTATAATTATTTTGTTAAAGTTCTTTTTTTCTCGGACAATACTGTTTCTGATCCTGTCTAATTTAGAGCATCGTGCAGATCTTAACAAAATCCATTTCTGTAGATTGCAATTTTGACTTTAATTTGGCATTTATTGTCCTGTTTCTGCTCCATACGTCATTAAACTTCTTACTATTTATTTAGAAATATGGATTTTAGTTCCTTTGAATATCTGTTTATCCCACAAAATTCCATTCAACATTGCTATTGCAGATCAACTTTTAATTATTCTTTTCATTATTTCCAAATCAGTGTTTTCATCTTCATTTATTTCAACTCCAAAATATTTTTTTGGGATTTCTTAAATCACAAAAAAAAACCTCACCATTTGGGAGAAGATATACATCCAGAAGAACAAAAATAGGATTATGAATTTTGAAATTCCCAAGAAAAAAGATTTGATTTACAAGTCTTTCGGTCAGTCAAAATATGGAGTAGGAGTCGACATCC
This sequence comes from Diploptera punctata, assembly GCA_030220185.1. NCBI lineage: Eukaryota > Metazoa > Arthropoda > Insecta > Blattodea > Blaberidae > Diploptera > Diploptera punctata. The sequence continues at coordinate 650,890 of JASPKZ010010262.1, read as the reverse complement.
AGTGCCGACAACATAAAATTCAATAAGATTCTGGATTCATCTTATTTAATAAGAAAAGTCAGATAATGTTACTGCCTATTGTAATTTATTAATTTCCACTGTAATTTTGAATAAATGCTCTTAATTTTATACTATTATGTTATTTCACCCCTCCCATCCTAGTACTATAATGTGCATAATTCAAGACATTCAGAGTAGGTTCACTTGCCATAGTTACAAATTGTTGTATTTCCAATGGAATCACAAAAAGGCAATGTATGGTTGTTATTGGAAAAATACGCAAAGGACAACAAATTTGACATCAATGAAACAAAACTGTGCAGATGGTTTTCTGCAAAGGAGGAAGGTTAGCACAGAATTATGGTCTAACGCTAAATGGAACCCCATTAACAACAGTAAGTAATATTTTGAACAGAAAAATTTTCGCCTAGACCGAGACTCAAACCCGGAACCCTTGGCTTCCGAGACAAGTGCTCTACCAATGAGCTACCGAGGCAAGTTGCGATCTAGATGCAAATTTTTCTCTTATATACGTTGTAATTCCCTCGCACCAAATGCTTCAAACTGTAGCTTCTATCTTTGCAAATGGCGGCTTCTTAGTTAAGAAGACGTTTATTGGGAAGCCAGTAGGGCTTCTATTGATGATTTTATTATTAACTTAACACTTCTCATTGAAGGATAATTTATCCTTCAATGAGAAGTGTTAAATTAATAATAAAATCAACAGTAAGTAACTTCCGATAGCGAGGAGATACTAAAGGACAACACACACACACTATTGAGTAACACTAAGAAATTAGGACTGGAAGTAAATATCAATAAAACTAAATAAATGGTCACACGTAGAAATACATTATATAATGGAAATGGACAACTAATGACAAATGAGGGAAATTTTGAGGAAGTGGCTGAATTCAAATACCTAGGAACAATAATCACAAACAGGAATGAGATGCACAAGGAAATTAAACATAGGCTCAATTCTGGAAATGCGTGCTGTTATGCATTGCAGAGACTCTCGATGTCCCAACTACTTTCAAAAAAACGTTAAACTGAAAATATATAAAACTATTATTCTACCAGTTATATTATATGGGTGCAAAACATGGACTCTTACTTTAAGGGAGGAAAGGAGATTACAAGTATTTGAGAATAAAGTACTTAGGAAAATGTTTGGACCAAAGAGAGATGAACAGACAGGTGAATGGAGAAGACTTCATAACAATGGACTACATGGTCTTTATAGGAAGCCAGATATAATAAGAATAGTTAAGTCTCATAGACTGCGATGGGCAGGACATGTTGCACGTATGGGGAATGAAAGACTTGCAAGGAAGCTTCTTGTAGGAAAGCCAGAGGGGAAACACCCAGTTGGTAGACCAAGAATGAGGTGGGAGAATAACATTAACTATGATTAGGGAAGTAGATTACACAGGGAATGATTGGAAATCATTAGCTCAGGATAGGGATGGATGGATGGAGAGCTTATGTCCTTGTGGCCATGAACCTATGGTTTCTTCACCCTTTTGACGTTCAAGCAAAATATTTTTCATATCTTTCCTATTTCATTCTTTTTGTTACAAACAAAGATTTTCCCTAAATACCACATTCTTAGTTTATACATATAAAAATACAAATTTCTTCATTCTTAAAACTGTATTGAATTGTTTTTCATAAAACTTACGTTTCATTTATCATCATATGTTTCCAAAACGTCAGCAAGATGTTCATTATCTCTAGGACGTTTTAACTGCTTCTTACGCTGGTTTGGCTTCTTCCGTTTGTGAGGAACTACTTTCTTAGGTCCATGATCTTGCATAGAACGAATACCCTGAAATTATACCTTCCAATTAGACAAAATATTATGTTTCAATACTTGAAAAGCTACAGTAAAATGTTATGTTTATTCTATGCAAGATGCCAGTCTATGAATCTTGCAACAGACCACTATATTGATCCATATCCGATAACATTCTTGCTAGCAACATGTTTATTCAGGTTAGGTTAGGTATTGTTTATTTTTTTATTATTTCACTCACCTCATACTTCATAATTCCTAGCAGACCCAGGGTTTCTTCACATCATTTGTGACATTCTCAATGCTGTGTCACGTTCACAACTGACGTCCAACGGCCTTCTATCCTGCAGACTGACCTCCGCTCCATCTGGTGCTGATTTGGAAATTCTTCAGTCGGCCACCAGATGGAGCGGAGGTCAGTCTGCAGGATAGAAGGCCGTTGGACGTCAGTTGTGAACGTGACACACCATTGAAAATGTGAAGAAACCCTGGGTCTACTAGGAATTATGAAGTATGAGGTGAGTGAAATAATAAAAAATATTAAAAAACCTCATAGTGTTATTTCCTATCTACATAACTTAATAGGTTAGGTATTAATAAATTTGTATAGGAAATGGAAATGCTGGATACAAAATTCATCAGTCAGATCGTAACAGACCTATAGGTCTAACATTTGGTTGGATGAAGAAGAGGTATAGGAAATAGATTACAGTAAAAGCTATATTTGAAGAGAAAAATTATATGCTCAGACTGGGACTAGAACCCTACACCTAGACCAATGCTCTACCGACTGAGCTATCTGGGCGAGTTCCAATCTAAACGCAAATTTTTCTCTTATATATGTTGTCAAGTCCCACACACCAAATGCTTTGAAACCTTTTCTTCTATCTTTGCAAATGGTGGCTTCTTTATTAAGAAGACATTTATTTGAGAATTTGATATTAAATTATAAAGCTAGTACGGCTTCTTTCGACTTTCCTATTATTCATTTCATACATCTCAATGATGGATAAATAATATTTGAAGAGAAAAATTATACGCTCAGACTGGGACTCGAACCCAGAACCTTTGGCTTTCTAGACCAATGCTCTACCGACTGAGCTATCTGGGCAAGTTCCAATCTAAACGCAAATTTTTCTCTTATATATGTTGTCAAGTCCCACACACCAAATGCTTTGAAACCTTTTCTTCTATCTTTGCAAATGGTGGCTTCTTTATTAAGAAGACATTTATTTGGGAATTGGATATTAAATTATAAAGCTAGTACGGCTTCTTTCGACTTTCCTATTATTCATTTCATACATCTCAATGATGGATAAATCATATTTGAAGAGAAAAATTATACGCTCAGACTGGGACTCGAACCCAGAACCTTTGGCTTTCTATACCAATGCTCTAATTGAGCTATGTGGGCAAGTTCCAATCTAAACACAAATTTTCCTCTTATATACATTGTCAACCCCTTATTCGCAGGGGATATGTTCCGTAAATATAAACTAAAAAGCATATAATTTCTTGAACCCAATATCTGATACTAACTTGCTTTTCTAAATATTCTTCTATTTTTTGATCATCCATACTTTCAACAGCTACTGAACGCCAGAGTTTCTGAAATTCTTCATCAACTGGTAAGGTAGCTGTTTTATCGTTATAAAACACTATTTTCTTCTTATCAACTGGTCTTGAAATGTAAATTATTTCATTTTGTAGAATCTACAAGTAAAAAAAAATATTGTTAATATAAAACATTTATCAAATCTTGATGTCATAGGTAAGTGTAAATATAAATAAAATAAATATATCATACAATAATTGAGTTTGTATTTTTTAACATTCTTACCTCATATGTTTGTTTTGATGGACGATCATTTCAAAGCTTATTGCTCCATCTTCAGCTTGTCACAAACAAATTTTTTCTTTTCTTCAAGTTGTCGGAACATAGATCCAGGGCCAACAACTTGAAGAAAAGAAAAAAAACCAAAAAACCAGTTTGTGACAAGCTGAAGATGGAGCAATAAGCTTTGAAACGATCGTCCAACTAAACAACCATATGAGGTAAGAATGTTAAAAAATACGAGGGCGGATCGGAAAGTAACACACAATAATTTTTTTCTGCCTTGGAATTGCAGCTAGAATGTTGAAATTTCACAGAGATATAGTTTGAAGTTTTCACTACAGATGGTATTTTTTTCTCAGGTGCACCTCTTGCGAGAGAAGCTTGAACTATGTAACAAAGATGGCGCGCATGCTACAGTCGTCCACCTGTGAGGAACAGAGAAGTGTTGTTCGATTTTTGTGGGCCAAAGGGCAAATGGACCGTAGCAATGTCTTCCGTAAAGTTAGTGCTCGCTGGGTGCCTAAGAACCTGACAGACGACCACAAGGGCCAGCGAATGATGGCAAGCTTGGACCACTTAACGCGGTACACCGCACAAGGACATGACTTTCTGGAAGGAATCGTCACAGGTGATGAGTCGTGGGCGTACCACTACACGCCCGAAACAAAGCAGGCATCAGCAGTGCGCAGATGGCTACACTCCAACCAAACGGACTTCTATGAACAGGGCATATTGAAACTGGTAACACGATGGGAAAAATGTGTTGAGAAAGTTGGTGACTATGTCGAAAAGTAGGTAAAAGATGTAAGTTCTTTTGTGATTTTTTTCCTTTTTTTTACTATTAAACTTTTTAAAAAAAAAATTATTGTGCGTTACTTTCCGATCCGATCCGTCCCTCACAGGTGGACGACTGTAGCATGCGCGCCATCTTTGTTGCATAGTTCAAGCTTCTCTCGCAAGAGGTGCACCTGAGAAAAAAATACCATCTGTAGTGAAAACTTCAAACTATATCTCTGTGAAATTTCAACATTCTAGCTGCAATACCAAGGCAGAAAAAAATTATTGTGCGTTACTTTCCGATCCGCCCTAGTACAAACTCAATTATTAAATTAAACCTCATAATGTTATTTCCTAATGATTTAAAAATATCATACAGTGCTCATTTATTATGTTTATATTCCCTTCTTTGGTTTGTAAGCAAACAGCTGATGCGTCAGCATAATTTGAGAGGTGAATCAGGATTCGGGCCAGAAGACTTGGAATAGTTTTTGAGCTGCTTGGCCCATACTTTTCTGTTTCAAGCAAAATTTTACAGCCTGCCGTAATAAGGCTCGCAAGCAATCTCTAGTTGGTAAGTCTTAATAGGACAAATCAAATTATTGTTAAGTATTCAAAGTTAAAATTGGGAAACACATTATGAGGTTCTTAATTAATAAATTAATGAGTCATTTTAACATCTTACCTCATATTTCATGTTTTTCAAACACGGTAACTATAGTTTTCAAATGATCTTGTCATTCATTTTCAACCGCCATTATGACTACCGGATATTCGTTGGAATCTCCCTCTATAACGTTGCCATCTGGTGTTGATTTGACGAACTTCGAGATATCGTTGCCATCTGGTGTTGATTCGATGAACTTCGAGATGAGGTCACGTTCATCCGGAATGTCGAAATTCATAGATTTAAATTTAAATCTATGATATTGTTTATTTTTTATCATTTCACTCACCTCATACTTCATATAAATAAACAATATTAAAGAACCTCATAGTGTTATTTCCTATCTACATAACTTAATAAAGTTGGCTATCAAGTCATAGGAAAACAAGAAATATGAAGTATGAGGTGAGTGAAATGATAAAAAATAAACAATATTAAAGAACCTCATAGTGTTATTTCCTATCTACATAACTTAATAAAGTTGGCTATCAAGTCATAGGAAAACAAGAATATGAAGTATGAGGTGAGTGAAATGATAAAAAATAAACAATATTAAAGAACCTCATAGTGTTATTTCCTATCTACATAACTTAATTAAATCTATGAATTTCGACATTCCGGATGAATGTGACCTCATCTCGAAGTTCATCATTTAAATCTATGAATTTCGACATTCCGGATGAACGTGACCTCATCTCGAAGTTCATCGAATCAACACCAGATGGCAACGATATCTCGAAGTTCGTCAATTCAACACCAGATGGCAATGATATCTCGAAGTTCGTCAATTCAACACCAGATGGCAACGTTATAGAGGGAGATTCCAACGAATATCCGGTAGTCATAATGGCGGTTGAAAATGAATGACAAGATCATTTGAAAACTATAGTTACCGTGTTTGAAAAACATGAAATATGAGGTAAGATGTTAAAATGACTCATTAATTTATTGTTAAGTACTTCTACTATATCCTTCCTCTATCTACCCTCATACAATCCACTCTATTTAGCTATAATTTTATCAACAAAATTTGAAGATAGATTTCTATATGATAAACTCTATTGAATGACACTACGAAATTGGGACTGGAAGTAAACATCAATAAAACTAGATATATGGTCACACATGGAAATACATTATATAATGGAAATGGATAATTAATGACAAATGAGGGAAATTTTCAAGTGGCTGAATTCAAATACCTAGGAACAAATAGGAATTAGATGCACAAAGACTCATTCTGGAAATGTATGCTATTATGCCTTACAGGGACTCCTGTCGTCCCAACTTCTCTAAAAAAATAAAAATTAAAGTGAAAATAAATAAAACATATTATTCTCCCAGTTATATGAATTGAAACATGGACTCTTACTTTAAGGGAAGTGAAAATATTACAAATATTTTAGAATAATGTTCTTAGGAAAGTTTTTGGACCAAAGAGAGATGAACAGACAGGTGAATGGGGAAGACTACATAACAGTGAGCTACATGATCTTTATGGGAAACCAGATATAATAAGAACAGTTAAGTCACATAGACTGCGATGGATAGGTCATGTGGCATGAATGAACTCCTTGTATGAAAACCAGAAGGAAAGCACATAGTGGGTATGGCAAGAATGAGGCAGAAGAAAAACATTAGCCATGATTTGAGAGAAATTAATTATACAAGGGATTGTTGGAAAACATTAGCTCAAGATAGGAATGTATGGACAGCTTATGTCTGCACGACCATGAACCCATCAATTTTATAGTGCCAGTGAGTTAGTTATAAATCCAGATATTGGTACCAGTCATCCCCTATTTCATTATGGGGGTGATGGATGAAAAATTGACCACTTGAAATCAAAATTGGCATTTTTTGTTTTTTGAACTAAAAAATAGCCTGTACTCTAATGTGTATGTTGGCAAAGTTTCAGAGGCCTATGGCACTTCTAAGTGCCCTAAATTATGCCAGGAGTTAAAAGGCTACGCCAGTTAAATACCACCTGCATGCAAATCTTTAAACTTGTTTTTCCACGCTTCAATTTTCACTGCATTTTTGTACATTCAAAATTAAATGGAATTCACAAATTTTGCCCTAGAAGGTTCAAATTTTTAGCTGCATGTCCTAAAAACAATGGGTAATAAAGTAGTGCATGGGTTTCATGATTGTAGTAGTATTTTAAGAAATAAAAAATAAAATTAACGCAATTATTAATTTTTTTTTGTAATTCTACACATGAGGTACATTTTTTTTTCTCCCTTTGTATTCGCATTATAAGAATTCTAATGCATGATGATTTTCTAAATATTTTAGGGGTCTTGTAAAAAAAGTCAGACATTTTACTAAAAAATTGTAGAAACCCATTTAATTATAATATATGCAAATTTTTCTAAATATAATATTTAATAACTCATAAAATAAATCATATTTGAAGAGAAAAATTATACGCTAAGACCGGGACTTGAACCCGGGACCCTTGGTTCCCTAGACCAAGTGCTCTACCAACTGAGCTACCTGAGCAAGTACCGATCTAAACGCAAATCTTTCTCTATATACATTGTAATTCCCGTCCACCAAATGCTGTGAAGCCATGCTTCTATCTTGCAAATGGCTGCTCCTTTATTAAGAAGACATATTTGGGAATTATACATTACAGCCAGTACGGCTTTTGTACAAAATCAATATAAAAACTTGGAAAAAAGCCATAAATAAATGTCTAACAAGAATGAAACTTAAACACATCATTATGTATCATGCAGTGAATATTTGTACAAAAACTCATTTTATTAGTTCTTTAAATTTTACGTAATTATATATATATATATATTAAGTCACTAGCTCAAAAAATTGTAGAAAATAGAAATTTCACCCATCACCACCCTTAATACTACAACAAAACCCTCCTCAGTTCAGATTTATGTGGAAAAATGATCTTACCTTGAGAGCTTTTTCACAATGTGGAAGAGATTCTTGAATGTCTTCTAGTAAGATACCACCGAGACCTTTCAAATCATGCTGCTTTAATAATCTCAACAAACCTTTCCTATCCTTAATTTTATATGATGCTTTAAAGATGAATTTTCCTTCATTTGTTACTTCAATTTTAGGATTGTTTACCAGAGCTTCACTGAACAACCACTGTAAACAAATAAGTACATTTAGTAAAATCAAATGTTTCCTACCTCTTCTCTTATAAATCTTCTAAGTAGATCGCATAAGAAGAAAATTGTGGGAGATAATGAAGGCAAGAGGGTACCTGGCTCAACTTATAGAAGGAATAAAAAGTCTTTATAATGGCACAAAAATTATCCTTAGTTTAGATAATTATTCCAGAGAAGAAATTTTAATAAATCAAGGAGTTTGACAAAGATGTACATTATAACCTACATTGTTTAATGTATATTTTGACGAGGTTGTACGAAAATGGAAAAAATCAAGTCCAATAGGAATACAAATTAATAAGGAAATGTATATGAATATTTTAATGTATGCAGACGATCTAGTAATTATACAGAAGTCAGAGGATGATTTACAAAGAGCCATTTACATGTTGAATTAATTAGGACTCTATTATAATCTCAAAGTCTCAACTTCAAAAACTAAAATTATGGCTTTTCAGGGCAAAGTGCCAGTCAGAGCAAAAATAGTGATCAATAATGAAATAATAGAACAGATAGCACACTTTAACTATCTTGGTTCAGATATAACATATAGCTATGATTGGGATATACATAATAAATTAAACTAATATCAAATGATGTGTGGCACCATAAGAAGAAATCTCCGAAAGACTCGAAGAGAAACTCAGCTCAGCTTTTATAAAATTATGGCTGTTCCTGTTCTTTTATATGGATCTGAATCTTGGGTACTTACAAAAAAAGATATCTCACACATTCAAGCCACTGAAATGAAATTTTTAAGATCCGTAAAAGGATGTACATGCATGGATAGATTACACAATGAATCAATAAGAAATGAACTGGAGATATTTTCAATACTCGATAAACTAGAAAAGCACAAATACCAATGGAAAGAACATTTAGACAGAATGGAGAATACAAGATTACCTGGAAAGGAAGAAGAAGTAGATTGCGATTTCGAGACCATAATGGTCTCATCTTCAGTATAATCTTGGCGACTGATGTTAAGTCGATAGGAAGAAACTCTTCATCGACATAACATCAGTCGCCAAGATTGTACTGAAGATGAGACCGTTATGGTCTCGAAATCGCGATCTACTTAGAAGATTTATATGAGGAGAGGTAAGAAACATTTAATTTCACCATAAATTAAACCTCATAGTGATTAATTCCTATAAAAGTTAAATCATTAATTCATTATTTTTTCATTTGAAAGCTCGTTATTTTATCTTCCAGTATAGTAATTTAATGCTGACAAAGGAAAAAAATATATATTTAATTTTTTTTCATATTTCGTCATCATAATTTCACATTTTAGCTATCTCATTTTTATATTCCGGTAAAAATGTCTCCATATTTCTACTCACTCTAATGATGACTTACTTGTTTCACTTTAGAACCCACGTCTAACTGGTTGGTTTCATCCAGAATTTCTTCCAAAGTCAGAGGATGATCGTCGCCTTCTTGATGTCTTGATTTCATGTGTTTCACAATTTTAGCGAGCACTCCAAACTTGTATTGTGAACTTCCTGTCATAGTTTTGTAGCTATAAAAAAAGTATCAATTCATTTATATATAATTTCTACATCATAACTGTTCAATAAAAATTAAATAATAATAATAACAATAATAATAGTTGATAAAATAGTGATAATCATTTGTGTTGCATTCTTTCACAGGTTAGAGTACTTAAATTGCATTAGGTTCGTTAGCAATGTGAATTCAAATATCATGTATATGTTGGCTGCATCCCGTGATTCCATAATGTAAATGCTTCACGTCTGTTGCATTTGCATAGTGCATGATTGAAGGTGGACGACTGTAGCATGCGCGCCATCTTTGTTGCATAGTTCAAGCTTCTCTCGCAAGAGGTGCACCTGAGAAAAAAATACCATCTGTAGTGAAAACTTCAAACTATATCTCTGTGAAATTTCAACATTTTAGCTGCAATACCAAGGCAGAAAAAAATTATTGTGCGTTACTTTCCGATCCGCCCTCGTAATTTATTAGAATACATGTATAATAACCTAAAAGCTAACCTAACTTATTTCAATTACTCTAACCTGTGAAAGTAAGGAAAAACTGCACTTACACTATCTCAAAACTGCAAAGAACTATGAATACACGGTAGCAGTTAGAAGTAGCAGCGATAACGTTATCACTGAATGATAAACCACAAACATCATAGTGAGTTACCAAATGTTTATTAAAAATGGGTGTACACTTACTTATCACTCCCTAACGCTGATCCAACCAGCGATAACCCAAAACAGCGATAGAAAAATCATAGACTAAGTAATATACTCTGTGGAGAAAATAGCAGTTAGCGTCAACAGTCTAACAGTCTCATAATATTGCGATTTGCGTATTTAAATAAATACTTTAAAATTGTCTAATAATGCTATAAAAATTGTTTTAAAACGTTTTAAAATATTAGAAAATGATGGTAAGTACAGAACAAAAGCTATAGTTTACAACAATATAACAGAAAAATTTTGAGATAGTAGAAGTGCAGTTGAGCCGAAAGTAATAAATAGAATGACATTTAGATACAATATTAAATTACAGGTACGTAAATAAATTATACTATATGTATAAGAAACTAAAAGCTAACCTAATTATGTATAGGAATCAATTACTTTAACCTAGTTTCTTTAGTGATGGTCCACAGATTTTCTTTGTTTTTTCATCTATGGTTATCCTAAGCTTCATTTTAATACCAAATTTGGCCAAGGTCCATTATTTGGCGGACACAATTCTACACTTACATTCCTATGTCACTGATGCACTAAACAATTTTAAACACGTTTCATACTATTTTAAACATTTTGGAACCATTTTATAAACATTTCTTACGATTTTTAAATATTTATAAATTATGCGAAATTTGTGCATCAGGTTCTAGAGACATGGAAATGCTTCATGTAACATCTGCTAGGTGGCTCTCGAATTGAAGTTATCAACATTTGAAAATAATTTCAAACCATATTTAGTGTTAGTGTACGTAAAATTAGTTTATAGTTTATTAAATAATATGCATATAAATTGTTTTGTTAGGTTAGGAAATGGGAAGTTGGTTTCCGTCCATTTTTTTAGCATTTGGGAATAAATAATATGCACGTAAATTGTTTTCTTTTGTTAGGAAATGGGAAGTTAGTTTACGTCCATTTTTTTTTAGCATTTGGGAATTTATTCCCAAAGTTGGTAATGCCGACTGCAGAGCCATCTACCGGAAATTACATTAACCATTACAGCAACTCTTGCAACTTGCACATGCGCACTGCGATTCTGTGGAACTTAGAAGAATTTGTATGCGCCAAATACTGGACTTTTTCCTCAAGTATGTGATATAAGAGAAAAATTTGCATCTAGATCGTAACTCGCCTCGGTAGCTCAGTTGGTAGAGCACTTGGCCCGGAAAGCCAAGTGTCCCGGGTTCGAGTCCCGGTCTAGGCGAAAATTTTTCTCTTCAAATATAATTTATCCTTCTATGAGAAGCGTTAAATTAATAATAAAAATCGTCAATAGAAGCCCTACTGGCTATAAAGTAGTGTTAAATTCCCAATAAATGTCTTCTTAACTAAGAAGCCACCATTTGCAAAGATAGAAGCTATGGTTTCAAGCATTTGGCGCGAGGGAATTACAACGTACATCAGAGAAAAATTTGCGTCTAGATCGTAACTCAGTTGGTAGAGCACTTGGCCCGGAAAGCCAAGGGTCCCGGGTTCGAGTCCTGGTCTAGGCGAAAATTATTCTCTTCAAATATAATGTGATACAGTATTTGACTTTGTTTATTTAGCCAAGTTTACTGCATACCATACTTATATCACATGTCTTATATACTTCACACGTGCTCCCTGTCAAAATGACAGTAATTGTGGCGCGAATGGCGGAAGGATACAATTGGCGTTTATGTTAGGATCACTCTAAGAGCGAATGAAGTGAAATGTGTATTTGCTAGTGCTTATAAAATGTTATTTTACTTCTTTGTTTCTGGAATGTCTGCAAATTTTTTGTGTGTTTTTCATGTTTTTTGTGGTCTAACCTTCATTTTAAAACCAAACTTATCTCGAAATTCAGATGTCTACTTATTGCGCCGTAACCGAATATAGTATGAAAAATCAAGAAGAAACTAATATAAAGTTGAGCCTAATGGTCATAATTATTAAATTTTCCTACTTACTTCACCACATCAAGTTTGGGGCCTGATGAAGACGATGGTGGTTTTGCTTTCTTCTTGCTAGATTCATCTTTCTGTGAGAAATTATTATCTGTATTCTTCTTCTTTTCAACCCTGAAAAAAAGAAAAGCAACAGGCAATTAAAATAAATTTTAGCTCGTGTAGTTATCCTATCCAAAATGTCGCATACTGGAAACTATAGCTTAAAATTTAAAAATTAACACAATCAAATTATTAATATTTCTATATTATGTCTTACGTTGGTGTTGCTAATGCTCTCTTTTTAAAGAGTTCTCGTTCCCTGAGAAGTGCTGGATCCATTTTTAATGTTTTTAAAAGATACAAAAATGCAAAATTACGCTATTTTAAATATGACACTTATATTGCAACTACTCGATACGCTCAAGTTATAATTAACCAAAAATCCTGACACAAACACTTAAATTCTACCGATCAGACACAACAAAACAACATTCAACATCCATATTGCATCTCCGCCATTAATTATAACAGATACAAACTACAAACCATAGAGAACGCTACAAACGGCTACGTCAGGGATTAGAATTATAATAATAACCCCTGGGCTACGTAACTCCGCACCAACTTGCGGCTGCGATTTGCTGGGAAGCGAAACAGCTGCACGCGTTCTGATTGGTTGTTTCATTCCGTTTAAAAATGGCGATGCTGGTTATAAACAATTTTAGTTATTTAAGTCAGGAGTTATATATTTTGAGTTATTCCAGCTAAATAACCCGCTTTTATGAAGTATAATGTTTGAAGTATATATTAACTGAATTCCTAGGAGAAATTTTAATATGAATATAAGTATCAGCACTACAATTTTAACTACTTCTTTACACTTTGGTCTTCATTGTTATAGACGTATTATTTTTTTTAATTAAAAATGGGTGATCACTATAAATTATAGACATATAAACTAATTGAGAAACATATATATTTATAGAAAACCAGGTAAAGTAAAAGCAGTTAAGTCTTGTAGGCTACAGTGGGCAGCACATGTGGCACAAATATGGGAATGAAAGAGGGGCATGTAAGCTTCTTGTAGGAAAACCAGAAGGAAAACCCTCAGTTGGTAGACCAAGAATGAGATGGGAGAATAACATTAACCATGATTTGAAGGAAGTAGATTATACAGGGAATGATTGGAAAACAGCACATAATAGGATGTATGGAAGGAGAGCTTATGTCCCTGCGGCCATAAACCTTCAAGTTTGATAGTGCCAGTTACTTATATGTTTATTAAGACAATTCCTTGCCTTCAAATGTTAGTGATTACCGAGCCAACTGTCTCTACAAATAAAAACAAAAATAGCAATTCTTAAAATTTGTAACATAAGTTAAATTGAGATATTACAGTATTCTAAAATTCTATGCAATCTTGTTCTATGTGCTGATACAAATAGGTATGGAGGATAACTTAAAGATAAAGTTAATCAAAACTTGGTAAAAACATGATAAAGAAAAATTGATAGGCTCTCCTTGCCTCTGATCCTAGGTTCAAACCCAGCCATGGTGAATGGATTTTTTAGGATGGAAAAATCCAATGAGCAAATCCTCTGGGAGGGACTTTAAAGCAGTGGGTCCCAAATCTGAAGATTTTCTTGGTCTAGTACCTCCAAACAAAGGAGTCTCAACATTGGGCCATGCCATTATAGAAAGAATCTTACAAGACCATAGAAATAGAGAAAATCTCAATTTCTTGTTTGACTTTTATAAAAATATCATCCTCTCTTCTTCTACTACTTCATGAAATTGGGCCTTTTGACCTGTTTTCACCATCAAATGTTTCTTACCTCTCCTCATACAAATCTTCTAAGTAGATCGCGATTTCGAGATCATAACAGTCTCATCTTCAGTACTATTTTGGCCAAAATAGTACTGAAGATGAGACCATTATGATCTCGAAATTGCGATCTACTTAGAACCAAAATAGTACTGAAGATGAGACCGTTATGGTCTCGAAATCGCGATCTACTTAGAAGATTTGTATGAGGAGTGGTAAGAAACATTTAATTTTACCATAAATTAAACCTCATAGTGATTAATTCCTGTAAAAGTTAAATTAATTAGTGAAGCTTATTTTCTTATAGAGGTCAGTGGTTATTGCCTCAAAGAGAAATCTAGTAGGAGCTAGGTATTACACAAATCAGATAGGTTGATTAAAATTTTGATCAGAGGCATTAATTTAGGCTTAAGATTCTTTTGCAGGCTTGAAAATCTTTAGATTCGAGACCCACTATTTAAAATCTCTCCTGGAGGATTTGTCCCTTGAATTTTTCAATCCTAAAAAAGTTCATCAACCCTAGCGGGGTTTGAACCTACAACCCTTGGGATCATCAAGGCTGATCAAACTAAATTACTACATCATATAAATGCAACTATTACTTACCTTCAGCTTTGGAGAGACTGAAATCTTGGATCTGATCTATGGTGCTATTCCTTAATACTCTCAACTGGAGGTAACTGAAGAACAGAAATTGAGATGATTTGAACATAAATTTTTTTTTTTTTTTTTTCCACCGCTGTGGTCTTGAGGTACCGTGCTGCCTTGTCACGCAGCAGGCCCGGGTTCGATCCCCGGTCGGGACAGTTTTTCTGGGTGAGGTTTTTATCGGGGTTTTTCCTCACCTGTAAGACAAATGTCAGGAAAACTTTAAGGCCCAAACGGTCCCCGAAATCATATGGCCATCACAATCATCATCATTCATATTCATCTTAGATTAAAGCTTAGGATTAGGGACTCTCCTGGCACACCACTATCATCTTCATCACCCATCATATCATCGGGGCAACATAACCCTGCCTTCCAGGCGCCCCAACCTCAGAAGTGGGTTACAATTATGCCATGCCAGGAGAGAACACCAGGAATGTCGAAAGACAACCTGGGGCATTTGAAAAAGAAAAAAAAACATAGGGGAAGGAATAATATTCTGAAGATGATTTTAAAACGGAATATCAAAGGCAAAAGAAGAACAACAAAATCATGAGAGCATTGGATATAGGAATCAGATGGAGTGTGAAGAGAGAAGAAGAAGCCAAGACAGAAATTTGAGGAGGAAAAATTACTTTGGATTGAAGGAAAAAACACTGTACTGTAGAAATATCCTTAAATAAAAATATACTATTATAAATATTTATTAATTAATTCATAAAATCATATGTTTACATATGTTTTAAAAATCTGCAAATAAATACATCATCTTCAAAATAATTTTTTAAAGAAAAATATCTAATCAAAATTGCAATCGGAAGTTAAGTCTCGCAGACTGCAATGGGCAGGACATGTAGTATGAATGGGGAACGAAAGAGGTGTATGGAATCTTCTTGTAGGAAACCCAGAGGGAAAATGCCCAGTTGGTAGACAAAAAATGAGGTGAGAGAATAACATTACCCATGATTTGAGGGAAACAGATTATACAGTGGATGATTGGAAAACATTAGCTCAGGACAGGGATGTATGGAGAGCTTATGTCTGCATGGCCATGAACCTATAGGTTTGATAGCCAGTGAGTTAGTTAGTTAATTAGTTGGTAATACTATGAGATATTTTTCAATTTATAAGTGAGTTGGTTAAAATGTTTTACATCTCACTTCATAAAGTTCCATTTTATCACAATACCAGTTTCAAAGGCCATTTGCCTTCATCTTCAGTCAAACTCCAACTGTTGAAATTTTGCCGTTACCACCACACTCTGAACTGCCATTTGGTGCTGATTTTATGAACTTTGGAGATTAAATTTCTCTCACCGGGAAGTTCAAAATTCATGGCTCTATATTTATTCTTCTGAATGTACATATTTTCCCAAACTGTTAATTCCAAAGGCTTCTCTAAATATTTAAAAGTTTAGTTTTTCTTTTTAAAACATTTGAATTGGAATTAACAGACAAGATATGAGTGAGGTTAGGTGGTAAAAAATTGATTTTAAATTTCAAATATACCTCATAATTGACTTTTTAGGATTTAACACTATAAGGTATTATTTATTGAAGTCAAATTTCGTCATATTTGAAGAGAAAATATATATTCAGACTAGGGTTTGAACGCAGGGTCTTTGGCTTTCTATGCCAATGCTCGACAAACTTACCTCATATTCTTTTCTTCTTAGATCGGTTTCAGGACATTCTTTGGTTCCATCCTCAGTCTTTCAATGGTCATGAAAATACTGAGAATGAAACTGAAGAAGGTCTCAAAATCAGTCTAAGAAAAAAGAAGAATTTGAGGTGAGGTGATAAAATGTTATTATTTTTAGTCTGAACATCTTACCTCAATATTAATGTTGATTTGTTATTGAACACGTTGCAAAACAATTCTGTTTTATCGTCAGCTTGTCCAGACAGGTTTTATTTATGTTGTATTATGTTGCACAACCTGGATGTTGATGTCAGCTCCATCCTGTGGTTGGCCAAGCTGATGATAAAACAGAATTGTTTTTGAAACATGTTCAAGAACAAATCAACATTAATATTGAGGTAAGATGATCAGACTAAAAATAATATAATTAAAATAACCTCAAAATATCACTTCCTAAAATTAAATATTGATCAAATTTTACTTAAATTTTCCTCATATTCATATACTAATGTTGGGAATTCCTATAGGTTTTCTTAATTAAAAATCAATTGAATCGTGAATTCTTATTACCTCATATATCTATGTTATTTAATACAGAACCACAATATCGAGAGTCATCACTCCAATAATCAGCTGTTGTCACGAATGTTGATTCTTTACTGAGTTGTTTACTAAAAAAATTAATTAATAACCTATAATGTTGGTTATAATATACAGTTTGATGTGTTTCATTTTTTCCCCACCAGGATGCATTCTTACAATATTGCAATCCATTGGGTTATCGCTGATTGTGATTCTATTTGGCAATAAATAATATGATTAAGTTGCAGTGAATAAACAAATGAAACATAACCACACATTTCTGATTTGTTTTCAAACATCGACATTTACATTAAGTAAATAAATAAAATATTTAAAATACCTTAACTATATTTAAATAATGATATTTGAGTAAACAGTTTAATTTTATTCATTAAATAGTCATAACAAACGCCACTCTTGATTTCCAAATCTGTTGATAAATTCATTCGTCAATTCATGAGTCGTGAATTTATCAATAATTTGGAAATCACGCGTGACATTACTTATGATAAATGACTTGTGTGTGAGAATTATGTTCCTTAAAAAAATATCCTCTATGTATGACCTATCGTTTCTGGAAGTGTGTCAGTATAGTTATTTTACACTCTAAACAAAACTACATTTACAAAAGATTTTTCTTTGTTAATACCCAAACAAAATTCTTACCTGAATGTATGTATAAGAGTGTCTTCAGAACATAACTTCCTTGTACATCATCCATACTTAATAAATAATAAATCTTGTTCTTCACAATAATTATTGTAATGTCCTTTCAAATTGACATAATTCTATTCTCTGATAAATATTTTTTTAGAATCTTATACATAATTGAAACCTTGCAGTACCAATACTTAGTTGAACAAACAATATGAGAGTGTTAAAAAAGAAAAATATAATTGAAGAGTACAGGGAAAGAATCAGGTAAGTCACCTTTTGTCGAAATGGAGTTTTAGGTGCCATTAGATTATCAATGGAAAGCACTATCATTTAGAAATGTGGAGGATTTGATGCCATAATGCCACCTACATGAATTCAAATAAAAAATGGAAAAACACACAATTTATTGTTACAATATGTGAATAATTCATATTTGAAGAGAAAAATTATGCTTCAGACTGGGACTCAAACGCAGACTAATGCTCTACTGACTGAGCTATCTGGGCAAGTTCCAATCTAAAAAAAATGTTTCTCTCATATCTTCTTGTAAGCCCATGTTTCCCTTAACAGAGATTTAGGCGTTCTCCCCCTACAGGGATGAATTTGAACCATACTAATTTAATTACACTTGTTTTCGTATAGATGTCATTTGAGTGGTCCGTGGTCAGTGTTCTGCCTCATACTGACATCTAGAAAACCAAGGTAGTACTAGGACGGGAAATTTTGGTAAATTTTGCTTAGAGCCTTTTCATTCAGGCTTAAGGATCTTTACGAGCCTGAAAATCTTCAGACTCGGAACCCACAGCTTAAAGTCCCTCCCAGAGGACTTGCTCCTTGGATTTTTACATCCTAAAAAATCCATTGACCCTGGGCGGGTTTGAACCCACGACCCTCGGGACCAGAGGCAAAAAGCATAACCTCTAGTCCACCGCAGCCGATTTTCTCTTAATATGTTGTCAATTCCCGTACACCAAATGCTATGAAATCTTTGCTTCTATCTTGCAAATCGTGGCTTCTTTATTAAAAAGACATTTATTTGAGAATTTTACATTACATTATAAAGTCAGTATGGCTTCTTTCGATGTTTTATTATTCATTTCATACATCTCAATGATGGATAAATAATAATTATTTGAAGAAAAATAATATGCTCAGAAAAAATTCCTGGCACGACAGGCCTACCAGTTGGCTGCTGGCCTCACATCCACATGTATCAATCACAGATGAAGATGATCATCAGCCTGTGTAGGAGTGACATATAGTCAGCATGTTGAGTTCCCCAGCCGTTATAGCTGGTTTTCTCAACCTGGAGCTGCTACTTATTGTAGCTACCCAAATGCCTCATGATGCTGGGTGGGCACTGGTCCCATACTGGCCGAAATACCATGAGAAAATTTCTTCTCCCATGGGGACTCGAACCAGCGCAGTCCCGTAGCTCTGTGCCAAGGCTTCCTGCCTTAAGCACTCTGCTACAGCGCGGGACAATATGCTCAGACTATAATTAATTACTAAGAAAAATATACACGTTGATTTTTTTTAAAAATTGTGAAAAAAGCCTTAAAATGAAGTGAAATGTTGAGCTCAAAGTAACCTAAAATCACCATATTTATAATGTAAAATATGGAATAGTCATTGCTCAGATAGTGTAGCCAACTTATTACAAAAACCCGCTAACAAACAACTGGACACTAAACTAATCTGGTGTACTAACTCGCCCATTTTCTCACCATAACCTGCCCAAACTAACACAAATAACTTATTTTTTAAGAGAAAAATTTTCGCCTAGACCGGGACTCGAACCCGGGACCCTTGGCTTTCCGGGCAAAGTGCTCTACCAACTGAGCTACCGAGGCGAGTTACGATCTAAACGCAAATTTTTCTCTTATATACCTTGACTACTAATTTAGGTTGTCTCCTGGGATAGAATCCCCTTATATATGAGTTGTCCACCGCTGTGGTCTCGAAGTAGCATGCTGCCTTGTTACGCAGCGGGCCCGGGTTCGATCCTGGTCGGGGCAGTTTTTCTGGGTGAGGTTTTTATTGGGGGTTTTCCTCACCTGTAAGACAAATGTCAAGAAAACTTTAAGGCCCAAACGGTCCCCGAAATCATATGGCCATCATCATCATCATCATCATCCTTACCATTACCATCATCATTATCATCCTTCACCGGTTTGGAAAGCAACGGGAAGCTACCACACCTACACAATTCCCTAGTAAAGCTGCAAGCATAGCATGAAAATGCTATGATTGCACTGAAGGACCTGCCTTCGGAGAGAATTACTATGGATGGATATATGAGTAAACATTTTGGCAATTGGTTCTAGTGTATTTAAAAAAAAGAGTTAATTATATCTCTCCATCGCCCCAACAAATAACTTCTAAAATTAAGATAATAATCCATGTCACATTGGCCAACATGATGCTAGCAATCGACACTTTTGAAATTCATATTAAAGCACTGTTGAGGTTATGTAATAAGATGTTAATTATATAATTTTTACCTGGTAAGTCAGTCATCCTCAACTAAAGTATTAAACTTCTTCAAGTTGTTCTAAAATGGAGGCCTTTCTAAATCAATGTTTCATCTCCTGCGTTTTAACTGGAACTGATGGTTGATGATGGGATTCCTTCAAAAGAACACCAGATGGCAGTTTGGATAATTACCGGCAAAAGAAAAAAATTGACTGTCGTGAAAACAGCTAATGATGGTGATGATGGTCGCCGATACTGCGGTGCTGTGTTTAAAAAAACATAGAAGTACCAACAACCATCACTTCCAGTTAACACGCAGAAGATGAAACATTGATTTCTAAAGGCCTCCATTTTAGAACAACTTGAAGAAATTTAATAACTTTGTTGAGGACGACTGACTTACCAGGTAAAAAACTTATATAATTAACATCTTATGATGCTAGCAGTCACTTGTTCTCTGATCAAATATTCAAAGGTGGCACCAGTGTCATAGAATACCCAAAGTGTGAAACAGTAAAAGATATAGTGTAGTCATGGGTTTATTTACCTCCTAAGTTTGGTACACAGGTAAAAAATTAGAACAACTATGTGTATTTGAAGAGAAAAATTTTCGCCTAGACCGAGACTCGAACCCGGGACCTTTGGCTTGCCGGGTCAAATGCTCTACCAACTGAGCTACCGAGGTGAGTTACGATCTAGACGCAAATTTTTTCTCTTATATACGTTGTAATTCCCTCTCGCCAAATGCTTTTGAAACCATTGCTTCTATCTTTGCAAATGGCAGCTTCTTAGTTAAGAAGACATTTATTGGGAATTTAACATTACTTTATAAAGCTAGTAAGGCTTCTAATGATGTTTTCTCTTCAAATATAATTTATCTTTCAGTGAGAATTGTTAAATCAATAATAAAAACAACTATGTGTATTGTACAACTAATATTACTTTTCTAGGTTTCAAGGGAAAAGTGACTTTACCTGTTTTTTTCCCAGTACCCTTCAATTATAGTATTACCCCTCTTTTACACCTTTTCAAGGGACTGGAGAGGAAGTGGTGTAAATTAGGGGAAAGTGTTAGTTGTGGGAAACAAGAAGCTCAAAAATATTGACCCCATACTTTGCATTCAATCTGCAACTTCTATATGCAAAAAAACAACTGATTGGCTAAATAATGTAATGTGTTAATAGTGAGTGGAGAACATATTTTTAACGACTCACCTCATATAATTTCTAATTTCTTTTGTACCAAAATCAAGATTTCGATACATGGATTACGTCATACTGTGCAACCTATATGTCATTGCGTCTCCATTTCTTCTGCGATCTTAGTGAACAGTGCCAAATTCTCTCCTACTTTTACCCCTTCCTTTCCTATTATGCGCCATTTGCTATCACGCATACTCCCCTCTCCTAGTGAACTCTCAAATAGAGCTATGCTTCTAACATCAAATCATCATCTGTTTATTGAAGTAGTGTTTTATTTTATGCCCCTCGTTGTGGAGACATTTAAAGTTGGGTTTCTCGGTGAGATATCCGAAGTTGAAGATTTGTGATATAATTTAAACCACTTTAAATCTGCCACGGCACTAATAACTCTCTTCAGGGGAATGAGGAAATGTTTCTTACACAAATAACAACACTTTATTAACAGTTGAACGATAAGTTAGTTTATTTAAAACTCTCACTTTGGTCAAGATGAATCTTGTAATTTAAAAGTTCCAAAAGATTCCGGCTTCGGTTGATATTTTTCACTTCTAGAAGATTACCATTTTATGTATTTATGGATGACGAATGCTAACGGTCAATCCAGTCATTATTATTCATTATTTTCACTTAGAAAACTGTTTTTCACCAAGATGGATGACTATTATATCACTATATAATCTTTCATACTTTTAACACTATTTCTTTCAACCAACATCAATAAAATAAACAATTATTTCCTTATTCTTTAAGGAGCAGTCGCCGAACATGACCGACCATCTTCAAGTATTGTAGCCATCTTTTTTATTATGTAATAACCTCTAGGTTCTGATTGGTCCAACAGAAAAGGAAGGAGTATTTTCAAGCTAACTTCTATCCAATTCCACCAATCCCATTTATTTCTTTATAAAAATTATCAATTTGAATATTTGAAGTATTTTACATACTGCATCAGTTATAAAAACATCTAACTGTATTAACAGTTTATATTGACTGGTTATTTTTTTTTATATACTTATAAAAAAATTTGAATTCTATAAATCAATCTGATGTCCATTCTTCATATAAATAAATATAATTATAAACAAAACAAAAACCCTTATTATTATTATATGGGGATAAATATCCGGTTTTAAATTGCCCCTGATTTATTTTAATCTTAGCTACAAACTAAGTGTGAGGCTAAATTAAAATAAATCACTTTCCCCAAATATCAAGTTTCTTTCTATACAAGATTCATCTGTATTAGAATCAATACAATGTAATACATCACAATTATAATAAATACATGTTACATAATGAAATAGAAGTATTAATTTTACAAAATTTACATACAATATTTTAAATACACTTTGAACTATTTGAAGTCCCCAGCTACAACTAATTAATAGGAGTCTGAAATGGTTTCAACAGTTCTTTGGAATATTTTCCAATTTCTTTTCTAGTGTCTATTTCTCCTAGCTCATATGTGGTATCATTAAAATTTTTAAATATTTCATAGGGACCTTTATACAATAGGTTCATCCTATGATATTGTTTCTTTAAAGCATTGGATAATGAAATATCCCTTATGAGAACTTTGTCTCCAACTTTGGGATTCCACTTCCTTTTATGTCTTTTAACCTTATTGTTGCGCTTTTCTGCGCGACATTCTAACCTTTCAATAACTCTTTTACATATTTTCCTCGGCTGTCTCCGGGATTGGACTTTTATCAATGATAGGTAATGGTAAATTAGCAATTAACCTGTCAGGTTGTTTTACCTGTCATTAGGAATATGGGTGCTTCCCCAGTATTGACATTAATTGAATGATTCATAACATTCTCTATGACGCTGATATGTTTAAACCAGTCAGAATGTTTATGATGGGTCAAAATTCTTAAACTTGTAGTAATTTCCCTATTAACTCTCTCACAGGGATTACTTTTTGGGTGATATTTACTACAATGGTACAATTTAATTCCTATCGCAGTAAGTTTATCTTTAAACTTAGGACTTGAGAACACTGAAGCATTATCACTAAGTAGTGCATCAATAGGTCCATAATTAGGTAAATAATCTCTCACAATTTTACCTAGGCAAGCTCTGCTATTTACACTTCTTAATGGATATATTTTTACAAATTTTGAGAATACATCAGATAATACAAGAATATGCTTGTAACCAAATTGTGTAGTAGGCATTTCTCCATGAGTATCCATTACTACTAAGCTATTTATTTTGTTCCTTAATATGTTTTGTGGAACTATATCATATTTTACGTTCATACATTTGGCTTTTTGACAAGTTATGCATGAAGAAGTAAACTTTCTCAACTTTTTATCTAAATGTTTAACATAAAAAAAATTCACTTATGTTGAGAGCTAATTTTTCACAACCTGCATGATTTAAGCCGACATGAAAAGTTCTAAATAGTGGAACTTCCATATTATTAGGAATTATAACTTTCCATTTTTTCACATTTCTCCCATGTAATTTGTAAAGAATGTCATCCTTTATACCGATTTTCTTATTACAATCAATTCCATTTTTGTCATCATTATTTATATCTCTCGCACTATGCTTCAATCGTTGTAACTCTATATCAGATTTTTGATGCTCAACAATGTTTTTCATCAACAATGAAAATCCTTTGTCTCTATACAGTTTTACATTAAACATACTACTTCGTGTTTAGGAGTATGTACAGTTTCAGGTATTTTCCCAACACTTTTCAATCTAGACAGGAGGTCAGCAAACACATTCTGTTCTCCTTCTATGTGTTTTATTTCAATATCATAGGAAATTATTTCCATGATCATCCTACTCAGTTTATTATTGGATAATCTACATTTACTTATAAAACTTAGTGAAATGTGGTCACTATGAACAATAACTTTGTTTTTATAAACATAAATTCTAAATTTATTATGTAAAAATGCTGTATAGGGCCGAACTTTGGGGTCTAGTTCTATCTGCCAAAATGAAGAAGTTAAATCAATAGAACTAATAAATCTACCTGTTTTCATATTTGCTATAGATGCTTCAATTGTCTCGGGCCTATAATTATCCCGGACAGTGAAAGAATTTGTCCTACGACTGTCTAACACAGGCGAATTTTGCCATTAGGTTTTAACACCCAGCAAATATGGTTGGCGTAAGGAGAATCAGATTTCTGTATTATTCCTTGCATACATGTCATCTATCATTTGATCTGCCTGCTCTCTGATAGCAATAGGGATGGGTCTACTTTTAATATTTATAGGTGGATGTTCCATCACTTTAAAGGAATATTTAAAACAGTTGCACAATCCCGGCTTCGAAGAAAAAGAACTCTTATTTTTCATTAAGATGTCATACAACATGCCTTTCTGTTCATTGTTTATGCCATGAGTGTCTTTAACTTTTTCCTTTATCATTTCACAGATGTCTTTTTCAAGTTCGTCACTCACACAATATAATAGAGGAATTTCATCATACTCAGTATTGCAAGAGACACATTCTAAATCACAACATTTACATGCGACATAATCGTCAGCACAACCATTTTCATTATTAAGGCTTTCTTCGCCCTCGACACTTTTGTCGGAAGTACAATTAACTGCAATATTATCTTGCATTTGGCATCCACGGCCATTCACCAATTCCCTCTCCTCATGAACAACAATATTCTCTATAAAAATGTGTTCTTCAGCAATGTCACTCTCCTTCTTACTTAAATTCTTATTCTCCTCGTATTCATTATCAAATGGGATGACGACTCTCACATTATCTTCATTATACAAGGAAATATTCTTACACTCAAAATTTATTATGGCATTATATTGCTCCAACAGGTCGCAGCCTATTAACATATCACAAGACAATTATGGAGAAATTAAACATATCGCACTGAAGTAATATCCTCCGATACGTAAATCTAGAAGGCACTGAAGCTTAATTGGCAGTTTCTTCTTGCCTATCGCAAGAGTACAATACACTCCACATATTCTTACAGTCATTATCTTATTCCCTTTGTTGACTAAGAAATTATAAAATTTCTGATCTATTGTTGTGTTTGAGCAGCCACTATCCGCTATGCAAGTAACATCATTGTTAAAAATATTTACTTTAATTTTGGGTGGTCGTCCTATGACATTAATTCTTTATTAGTAACAGGCATAGTATCCTGATTCTTAGAACATTCAAATGATTATTCACTATTATGCTATCTCGCTGTCTTGAGGTACATAACTTACTATCTCCTCTCATATTTGCTGGTACGATTTCTAAATTTGAAACCTATCAAAGCATCTATTTTGGACCCCTAAGTTCATAACGATTGAGGTACATTGCGGAGTCTTTAATGTACCTTCTATGCGTTTAAAGCATGAGGTATCCTGTGATTTACTTCGTGGTCATTTTCATTACTAGGTATATCTTGACTTTGGTTGTGAATAGTTACAGAGTCTATTCTATTTTGCTCTGTCCTATCACTAGTTTCATTAATTTGACAATTTTGTTGTCGTTGGAAATACCCTTTATTTTCATTACCATAGGTATTCCTTCTTCTTTTACCTCTACAGGGAGAAGTCCAATACCTATTTCTATTTTCTCCTACTCTGTTAACATCCATATAATTAATTTGTCTGTCATTCCTATTTTCATTACGTTTGAACCATCCATTCTGGCTATTGTTACTATAATTATTAGTCATCCTATTTTTATTTGGGCTGTTTCTATTTTGAACAAACCTATTATTATTGTTGCCCTGTTTGAAACTTCTTTCTCTATTCTCATTATGATATTCATCATTTCTTTTAGTTACAAAATTACCTTTCTTATTATAGGGCTCTGCCCCTTCCCCAAATAAATTTCTTTTACTACATTTATCTACTTCTTTTATTCTCTAGTAGAGCTAACAACTCTAACATTTCAGAAACATTTTGTGGTCTGGCTACTATCAAATGATATCTAATCTCATCTGGGAAGTGATGCGATAACATAGAAATTAAAGTTCTCTCATCTATTGGAGGCTGTAACAATGATGCCATTTTTGCCTTCTCCAAGAAATAATTAAGATAACCTTGTTTACCATTGTTGGAGAATTTTCCACTAGTTAGGTCTAACCTTAGTTTGTTTTGTCTTTCTGGTCCCCAGTAATAACCTAAGAAAGAATTTTTTAAATGTTTGATAAGTCATTGAATCATGGCAAGCTATCTTAAACCAAGACTCTGCATTGTCTTTTAAACTTTTTCTTATGAAGAACATTCTGAACTTGTCTTCTATTCCTTTGATTTCGAAGTATTCTTCAATTTCCCTAATGAAATCAGTAGGGCTTTGGCCTACAGTATCACCAAAATTAGGTAAGTTAATTTCCCCTAAAAGATTAGCAGGAATTTTACATACATTGTTACTACTACTACTAGAAGGAGGATCATTATTAACATTACTAGAATGTCCTGACATAACCTCAATCTCCTTTTCACTAGTTTTTGACACATATTTGTTTTCAAGTTCTACAATCTTAGTTATCCATCCTTCAACTTGTTCCTTTTATAATAATTACTTCATTTGTTATCTTTGATTGAAGTTCTTCATTACCTAAGATAACACTTTCTTCGGAAATTTTTAGTCTATCTTCGACTTTAGTTCCTAATTCTTCGATTTTATCTTGGCAACTTTGCCTTACCTCAATCAAAGATATTTCTATTTGATTATGTGTGTCATCAACCTTTTCATAACATTTTTCTATCTCATTTTTACAAATATCTATTTTATTTTCACAGTCTTTAGCTACATTTACTATTCTCTGTTCCAGTTTAGAATTGTTTTGTTTGCATTCTAACCTAATGCTTTCTAACTTTTGATCTAGTTTTAAGTTATTTTCTTTAATTTCTTTACTAAGATTGGAAATATTTGTATCAATTTTATTGCTGAGATTCGAATTGTCATTCCTAATTTCTTTTAATTCATCACTGTTCTTTTCTAATTTATTGCTAAGATTAGTTACATTAGCTTCTAATTTACTACTGAGAATTGAATTGTCATTCCTAATTTCTTTTAATTCTGCACTATTCTTCTCTAATTTATTTATTAATAATGCTACCCAAGAAGGTGTATCATTAGTTTCATTTTTCATTGTTACACAAAATTAAATTTTCTTGGCCTTCACTAATTTGTTCGTTTTCAATATTAACAGTTTTACAAGTTATATTTTCGTTATTGGCCATTGTTGGTATTTTAATATTTTCTTATTTCTTAAAAGCATTAATTGTTATTATCACTAATTCACTTTTCACATATAAATTTTAACTGTACTCACTTTTGAAGATTTTTATTACTTTCCTCATTCTCGTGGTCCTTGGTTCGATTCAGGTTTACATGTCCCTGGTTCGATTCCCATTCGAGCCCTCGTTGATGCGCCATTTGAAGCTGTGTTTTTAATTTATGCCCCTCGTTGTGGAGACATTTAAAGTTGGGTTTCTCGGTGAGATATCCGAAGTTGAAGATTTGTGATATAACATAAATCACTTTAAATCTGCCACGGCATAAATAACTCTCTTCAGGGGAATGAGGAAATGTTTCTTACACAAATGACAACACTTTATTAACGGTTGAACGATAAGTTAGTTTATTTAAAACTCTCACTTTGGTCAAGATGAATCTTGTAATTTAAAAGTTCCAAAAGATTCCGGCTTAGGTTGATATTTTTCACTTCTAGAAGATTACCATTTTATGTATTTAATGGATGACGAATGCTAACGGTCAATCCAGTCATTATTCATTATTTTCACTTAGAAACTGTTTTTCACCAAGATGGATGACTATTATATCACTATATAATCTTTCATACTTTTAACACTATTTCTTTCAACCAACATCAATAAATAAACCATTATTTCCTTATTCTTTAAGGAGCAGTCGCTGAACATGACCGACCATCTTCAAGTATTGTAGCCATCTTTTTATTTCAGTTATAACCTCTATGGTCTGATTGGTCCAACAGAAAAGGAAGGAGTATTTTCAAGCTAACTTCTATCCCATTCCACCAATCCCATTTATTTCTTTATAAAAATTATCAATTTGAATATTTGAAGTATTTTACATACTGCATCAGTTATAAAAACATCTAACTGTATTAACAGTTTATATTGACCAGTTATTTTTTTTTATATACTTATAAAAAAATTTGAATTCTATAAATCAATCTGATGTCCATTCTTCATATAAATAAATATAATTATAAACAAAACAAAAACCCTTATTATTATTATATGGGGATAAATATCCGGTTTTATTATCAACCGAAGGAGTCAGGTCGATATAGCTCAGAGGAGCTTGTTTGGTTTATTTAGTCCCTTACGCCAGGGTGGGGCCACAAGGACCATGTACCCCAGCCCTTGGCTGGACTAGTGTGAATCTAATATCGTACGTACGG
The DNA here is from genome assembly GCA_030220185.1 of Diploptera punctata. NCBI lineage: Eukaryota > Metazoa > Arthropoda > Insecta > Blattodea > Blaberidae > Diploptera > Diploptera punctata. Next base: position 622,098 of record JASPKZ010010262.1, on the reverse strand, counting down.
TTTGTTAAATATTGTTTTTGTATAAGATGATCAATGATATTATTATTGTATTCACGTAGACTTTCACGGCCGGAGTTGCTATGATGATCTTGAAGAAGATTTTCGGGCTGTAGGCCGTGGTCGTGAGGCTTGTAGTTCCCCGACGTTTCGCCAGAGACTGCATCTGGATTCTCAAGGGTTGTCTTGAGACTGGCAATTCTGTCTGCTGTCTGTCTTATTTATGTTCACTGCGATGTGTTCGTAAGTTGTATCTGCCTTCTGATTGGTCAGCGGTAGGGACTTCCATTGCTCCAATGAGATTGCTGTATGATGGTCTAGTCGACTGTACATTATATCTGTATTCTGATTGGTCAGCGATAGGGACTTCAATTGTTGCACTGAGATTGCTGTTTGATAGTCTAGTCGACTGTGCTTGTAGAGGTTTACATTTTGCGTTTTTTAGAACCGGTATCCATACTTTGTTTTTTTCTTTTGTTAACTTATTTTCAATGTCAAACAATTATCTTTTACTTATTTCATTGTTATATCTGACTGTTTCTTGACTCCCATTAAACTTTAGTTATTTGATTTTACATACTTTTGTCTATTGATTTAGTAGCTAGTCAATATCAGATATGAATATAAATTTCCAAATATTGTTTATTTTTTATTATTTCACTCACCTCATACTTCATAATTCATAGCAGACCCTGGGTTTCTTCACATAATTTGTGACATTGTCAATGCTGCGTCACGTTCACAACTGACGTCCAACGGCCTTCTATCCTGCAGACTGACCTCCGCGCCATCTGGTGGCCGACCGAAGAATTTCCAAATCAGTCCTCTTTCTTTATAACCGGTTATAAAGAAAGAGGACTGATTTGGAAATTCTTTGGTCGGCCACCAGATGGCGCGGAGGTCAGTCTGCAGGATAGAAGGCCGTTGGACGTCAGTTGTGAACGTGACGCAGCATTGACAATGTCACAAATTATGTGAAGAAACCCAGGGTCTGCTATGAATTATGAAGTATGAGGTGAGTGAAATAATAAAAAATAAACAATATTAAAGGACCTCATAGTGTTATTTCCTATCTACATAACTTAATAAATTTCCAAAGCTTTTCTCAAGCGTATATGAGTTCCTCTTTCCTAAGAACTTCCACGATTATGATCTGTATAGATTACAACATATTACATGTTTAATAATTCATTTAGGAAAGTTGAATTAATCTTTGTCTTCATGGGCCCGGGCAAAGATACGTTAATTTGAGCAATCTATGTTTTCTACTCAAGGTACTTATCAACAACATTGGTGCGATCCAGCACCAACACGTGGTGCAATTTCTGGTAGCAGTCAGCGTGCTTAGAGGATGCACAAAAAGGTAGCATATCATGTGATTTTGGGTTTAAGTCACGCTGCGTTTTGATACCGGTATTTCAGACAATATCTTGTCCCTCTTTAGTCATGACTTCCACTGATGAAATTCTCTGGTTGTTGATTTCTCTAAGGACATCACCTCTTGTGCTGCCATCTTTGGTTGGGATTATAAACTTTGAAATTAAATTTTTATCCACCGGAATATTGAAGTTCATAGATCAATATTTATTCTTCTAAATGAATATCTTTTCCCAAATTGTCAATTCTAACGGTTTATCCAATTGTTTCAAAAGTTTTGCCTCCTTTTCTATTTTATGATGTTATAGCAAACTGTTGGAACTGACAATTTGGGAAAAGATATTCATAACCATCCCTTGTATAAAAAAACACCAGATTACGTTTATATAACACTTTGGCTAGACCAGTGTTGACCTATGGTAGTGAAGCATGGACACTAAAAAGACAACATGAAAGCAGAATAACGGCTTGTGAAATGAGATTCATACGCAGAACACTGGGTTACACCAGATGGGATCGGAAAAGGAACACCGATATCTTAAAAGAATTGAAGACTACGCCAATTTTGGAATATATTAAAACAGTACCAACTAAATTGGAAACACCACCTTGAAGAATGAGTTCAAATGTGGATGGTGACCACAAGGTGCCCAAGCTGAGCAAAACATTGCTTCCACTTACTTGTGTTTTGCTCCGTACTTTTATCTTTAACCAACCTGGTATTTCTTCCTTTCTTCCACTTACTTATACCAGACTCTTTTAACTTTACTATCTAACCTCTCTTGGTTAACTCTTGTTTTTTCGACCCTGATGCTATTAGGGCATCCGAGGGCTAGGGAGTCTTTCCTTTCTTCCATTTCTTCTTTCCTTTTTTCCTTTATTATCTTTCCTTCTCCAGAAAAGCCTGACCAGAGGCTATAAGATGGCAGCTCCATCACTGGTCTTGCCTTCCTTTGGCCAGCAACAATCGAAGGGACTATTATTATGCTTTCAAGTCTTATACAAATTCTATTATAAAGTCAATAAATAGATCTTTCATTCCATCTAAAATAAAATAGGAAGTTGCATTTAAAATAACAGTGGCCAAGGTTGTATCTTTTCTATAAATGTACAGAAACCTTTCCTATGTATCTCCGTATACTCACAACATTATGCAATTCATCTCTCAAGTATCAAACTCATGATAAAATATATGGTTTTCACATAACAATAGCAAACACAATTCGTGAATCACCCTGTATATATATATATATATATATATATATACAAATTTTGGGTCATGATAATTTTTGGTGCCTACTACAAAGGATCAGCCAAAAATCTTGTCATAGAACAATCTCAATAACTTATTTCCCACAGAATTCTCTAAAAAATGAAGGGACCTTTAGAGAATGTTGTAATAAGGTGGGAAAATGTTAAATGCAGAAATGTAAAAGCAAGGTAATACTGTATTTTACATTTTAACTTAAAATTCATGTAATTATGAGTGAAAATTAATAAATTAATTGCTTTCATGTTAGTCATTAGAGTTACAAAATAATGTGCTTAATCAAATCACACATTCGTTAAAAAGTACTAAAAGAAAAATGTTTAGCTATAATAGATATGTGTTATTTTAGAGTTTTCCATTTCAAACATTTTCCTTTTCAGTTGCTGACTTTGATATATATAATCAAAGTGGTCAACATTCCATGCCACCATCATATACAGAGTCCATAGCACTGCTAATATCAGTCTATCCAGGCTGAAAAATTAATTATCAAATTTGTTAAATAATTCAGCATTCAACAAGAATTCTACAGATAATAGATTGAATTATATTATATAGTAATAGATCTTAAAGAAGATTGGCAAGAACCATTAAAACACACGTTCAAACAATTCATTCCATAACAAAATTAATTTCAACCCATTTTTATATAATAAATTTGGGAATTTTTAAGATTATGAGGTTCAATTCATAATGTTAAATCTTATTCAACCCATTTGCTTCAGATTTTTTAAGCGTCCCACAAGTTTTTTATTAAAATCTGAATACTCCAAGCTACGCCATAGTTAATTTTTTTTTTTTTTTTTTCCAATACTCCAGGTAATTGTTCTTTTCGACATTCCTGGTTTCTCCTCCTGGCATGGCAATACTTGTAACCCACTTTCTGAGGGTTGGGGCGCCAGGAAAGGCGGAGTTTCGTTGCCCCTCTTATAATGATGGGTGATGATGATAAATGTGGCGCCATTAGAGTCCCTAATCCTAAAAGACTTAAACCTAAGATGCAATATGACTGAAAATGATTGTTATGGCCATATGATTTCGGGGACCGTTTTGTGCCTTAAAGTTTTCCATGACATTTGTCTCACAGGTGAGGAAAAACCCCGATAAAAACCTCACCCAGAAAAACTGTCCCGACTGGGGATCGAACCCGGGCCCGCTCGCGTGACAGGGGCAGCACGCTACCTAACCCCCCCAAGACCCCACCAAAAAGCGTGTTGACCATAGTTAATATGGGGGAAATAACATTATGGAGGTTCTTAAAATTCACAAATTAATGAGGTCATATTTTTACATCTTACCTCATATTTTATGTTTCCTTAAACACGGGAACTAGTATATTAAATTAATGTTGGGAATAAACATTATGAGGTATAATCATTAAAATTCATCGCAGAACATTTTGTTTAAACAACTCACCTCATAGGATTCATGCTTCCATGATACCGCGGTTTCAAAGACAGTCGTGTTCATCCTCAGCCATAACTGAGTCGGAGTTATGGCTGAGGATGAACATGACTGTGTCTGAAACTGCGGTATCATGGAAGCATGAATCCTATGAGGTGAGTTGTTTAAACAAAATGTTTTACGGGAACTAGTTTTCAAGAGAAGGATCTCTCTCATTTTCAACCGACATTATGACTACCGGATTTTCATTGGAATCTCCATCAATAATGTTGCCATCTGGTGTTGATTTGATGAACTTTGACTTGAGGTCACATTCATCAAATCAACACCGGATGGCAACATTATTGATGGAGATTCCAACGAAAATCTGGTAGTCATAATGTCGGTTGAAAATGAGAGAGATCCTTCTCTTGAAAACTAGTTCCCATGTTTAAAGAAACATAAAATATGAGGTAAGATGTAAAAATATGACTCATTAATTTATGAACTCCAGCTACTGACGATGCTGGAAGGCACTGATTTCAAAAGAGTCCCTAAACAAAAGATAGTAATGTACATCCTTTTTCTGAAGATGGAAACAACTTTTATAGCAGTTAAGCATTACATTTCAATATATTAATTAAAATTTTAACTATTATTGACTATTTTTTTCCTATCAGCAGAGAAAATATTAAGAAAGAGAAAAAACACATTATAAAAATAGCAAAAGAGAATGGTTCTCAGGAAAAGATGATTCATAATAAAATAAATACATTCAAGAAACAAAAAGTGGTAAATGAAAGTACTCTTCAGACAGATAAAGAAACTGATAAAAATTTCAAGAAATTTACTTACCATCCTTTAATATTTAATAAGTTTCAAACAATTTTCAGCAAATTCAACATTAAATTAGCACCGAAAAATTATTATAGTTTGAATAAATTAATTGAAACCAACAAAAATGAAAAGATTGAAGACTGCAACAAATCAGGGATTTATCAAATTGATTTTAAAGATTGTGAAAAAATATACATAGGAAAATCAAAAAAGGAACTTAAATACAAGATTGAAAGAACACCTCAGAAATGTTAAAAATGCAGAATTAGAAAAATCTGCAATAGCTGCACATGCATGATCAGAAAAACACAGAATTGAAACTAAGGCCAAATTACTAAAACAGTTAGAAAAATCTAAGGGACTCACAATTTGGGAAAAATTTACATCTGTAAGAATAAAAAGAAAACCATGAATTTTGAAATTCCCAGAGAAAAAGAAAAAATAAATTGATTTGGAAGTTCATTAGACTGCGATGGGCAGGACATGTTGCGCGTATGGAGAATGAAAGACGTGCATGGAAGCTTCTTGTAGGAAAGCCAGAGGGAAAACGCCCAGTTGGTAGGCCAAGAATGAGGTGGGAGAACAACATTAACTATGATTTGAGGGAAGTAGATTATACAGGAAATGATTGGAAAGCATTGGCTCAGGATAGGGATGTATGGAGAGCTTATGTCCACGTGGCCATGAACCTTCGGATTCGATAGTGCCAGTGAGTAAGTAAGTAAGTTCATTGGTCAGCCAGCAGATGGAGCAGAAATCAACTTACAGGATGACAACTGCAAAATAACAGTTGGAATGCATCGACAATGTCGCTCAAAAGCGATGAAACCTGGTCTGCAGAAAAATAAAGAAATATGAGGTGAGTCAAAATAACCAGCTCATAATTATTACAAGTCCACCGCTGTGGTCTCGAGGTAGCGTGCTGCCTTGTCACGCAGTGGGCCCAGGTTCGATTCTTGGTCAGGACAGGCTCCTGGGTGAGGTTTTCTTGGGCTTTTTCCTCACTAATTGGTCCTCTTTATGGGAAATTCCCTGTACATTCCAGGTTGCAAATTTTAAAATATTTTCCTTCTTCCATGTCATATCCTTATTCTCGCAAAGGTCAACAGGTTGATCTGTCTGATTCATCCGAGGTTTGGTTTGAGACTTGAAAGCAAATGTAATTTTTTTTTCCCAATGGATTGCTGGCCCAGAGGGGTATTATTGTAGGGTTGCCACTAATGTAGCATTTCCTCTTTTCTCACCTGTAAGACAAATGTCAGGAAGCTTAGTCCCCGAAAATCATCCGGCCATCATCATCATCCTTCACCGGTGTGGAAAGCAACGGGAAGCTACCACACCTATAAGTCCCTAGTAAAGCTGCAAAGCATAGCATGGAAATGCTATGATTGCAGTGAAAGACCTGCCCTTGGGCAGAATTACAATGGATGATGGAATAATTACAAGAAACATTATAGTGTCATTTCCTACATATCCATCCATAGTAATTCTGCCCAAGGGCAGATCTTTCACTGCAATCATAGCATTTTCATGCTATGCTTTGCAGCTTTACTAGGGAATTGTAGGTGTGGTAGCTTCCCGTTGCTTTCCACACTGGTGAAGGATGATGATGATAATGATAAGGATGATGATGATGACCATATGATTTCGGGGACCATTTGGGCCTTAAAGTTTTCCTGACATTTGTCTTACAGGTGAGGAAAAACCCCCATAAAAACCTCACCCAGAAAAACTGTCCCAACTGGGGATCGAACCTGGGCCCGCTGCGTGGCAAGGCAGCACGCTACCACGAGACTACAGTGGTGGACTCCTACATATATTAAATACAATTTTAACAACGATGGACAATTTATTTACTTAAGTCACACATCTATTTGATTGTACCATTAACAGTCCACCAGGACCAACACATTAGTTAAAAAAAAACCCTTTCAACTTCTTCATTACGTGTATCCAGCCTTAGCTGTTGAACAAATCCATTGTATACCTATGCTATAAGTTGCAACGGGGCTGCATTTGAACATGCAGCTTATGTGGGCATTCAAGGCGAGTGTCCACGAGGTTAAAAGAAAGAGATATAGGAAAGCCAGAAATGAACCCTTCGGCCTCGAATATTCTAATACCATTGGGGTCGAAGAAAACAAGAGGTCAGGCAAGGGAGACTGGACAGAAAAGCAAAAAAAGAGATATCTGGTACTAGAAAAGGAAGAAATACCAGATCGGTTAAAGATAAAAGTAAGGAGTAAAACACAAGTAAGTGGAAGCAATGTTTTGCTCAGCTTGGGCACCTTGTGGTCGCCATCCACATATCCCCATACATATACAAAATATTGTAGAAATATTTTTGATTTATCAATCTTTGCTCATGATCTGAGTGGACAATCATAAAATAGACATAGGTAGACCTCGTCTTCCGAGGCAAATGGGTTAATAAACTATTTTTTTTATTAAAATTAATCGGAGAACATTTTGTTTAAACAACTTACCTCATAGGATTCATGCTTCCATGATACTGCGGTTTCAAACTCAGTTGTGTTCATCCTCAGCCATAACTCCGACTGACGAAATTCTTCGGCCATCAACCGTTCTATTGTCGCCATCCTCAGTGCCACCATCTATGGTTGAATTTATGTTTGGGAGAAAATATACATTCAGAAAAATAAAGATAGATCAATGAATTTTGATATCCCTAACGAAATTACTTTGATTTTGAAGTTCATAAATTCAACCATAGATGGCGGCACTGAGGATGACGACAATAGAATGGTTGACAGCTGAAGAATTTCGTCAGTCGGAGTTATGCCTGAGGATGAACACGACTGTGTTTGAAACCGCGATATCATGGAAGCATGAATCCTATGAGGTGAGTTGTTTAAACAAAATGTTCTCCGATTCATTTTAATGATTATACCTCATAATGTTTACTTCCTAACATTAATTTAATATTTTTTTTATAATTAAAAATATAATATCAATCAAGTAATCATCAGCCCATGCAAGGCAAGCAACAATGGCTGCCTACCAATTAAATCCTGGCATTCTCAGTCTGTTATTTTTCCATACATCCAATGCTCATATGAACAGATTAAAATTATAGAGTGCAAGACATTTTCATCAGCAGAATCACCCCATAATAACTGGACCCAAAGAAAACCACAAGTATGTTTAAAATCTCAGCAAAGCTTCCTAAGCATTGTACAAGAAATCAAACAGAAATTGCAACTTCCACATTCAAAAGAAAATATGCAGATGAGAAACAACCCTCTAGAATTTTTGGAAATCGAATATAACCTTCATTTAACAGAAGACATCAAGAAATCTGAAACTCCTCCATATATTTTAAAACAAATGTCACTGGAAATGATAAATCTAAGATACCCAGCTCCTGAATGGATACATATTTTTACAGATGGCTCCAGCCTACCAAATGATGGTGGCACTGGTGCTGGTGCAGTATGTCCACTTTTTTCCTTTTATCGTAAACTAAACACAAATTCAACAAACTTTGATGGCGAAATTCTAGCAATTTTCTTAAGTTTACAAAATCTTTTATATCACATCCAAAAATTTACAAAAGTTGTAATTCTATGTGACTCCAAAGCAGCCATTCTTGCTATAACACGAGACACAACACCCAAAAGCATCAAAATTATCGAATGTCACAAAATGATAAAACATTTATCCCGTCTACATAAAAAAGTTGTACTTCAATGGATTCCGGCCCATTGTGGAGTGACAGGCAATGAAATAGCCGATTTTCTAGCCAAGAAGGGTAGCAAAATTGTTTCAAACCCAACTTCTGCTCCAGTTTCCTTTCACTCTATCAAAAGAATTATCACAAATAAATACATCAATAAACTTAGAGAAGAATACACCACCAAAACATCTGGAAAGGAATGGGAAAATCTACAAGCTTATGACATTACTACATTACAAAGAAAATCTGCAGTAGCAACATTCAGACTGCTAACGGGACATGACTGCTTGAATAAACACCTACACAGAATTGGCATAACAGATTCACCTAAATGCCCTTTTTGCAATTTAAATGAAGATATGGAAAGAAACCATCTCCTCCGTTGTCCAGCTTTTGTAGAAGAGACCAGCCTTTCTGCTAAATATTGGAGTGCAAGAGAGCGAATGATTTCATTATCAAGTGCTCGACATTAGATACCAACCAACCAACATTTGAATCATTATAGGCTTACCGATTCAATTCAATTCTCTATGTTAAATAACAGGAGTTAGATATGCATGACTCACCTCACATTTGTAGTTAAATTTCTATGTTAAATTTGGATATATGTGATATCCCTAAAATTATAACAGTACAGTACAATATTCATATAATAAAGTTGAGAATTTTTACATTATGAGGTTTTCTTAATAAAAATTAAATTAATTAGATGAATTCTTCTTACCTCATACATATATGTTTTTTAACACAGAACTGCAGTATCGGGAAACATCATTCCCATCCTCAACTGTTGTCATGACTGGCAATTCTTCATTATGCTGGTTATTTTCTAAACTGCCACCTGGTGTGATTTGAAGAATTTTGTAATCAAATTTGGTTCATCCAGAAACTCAAAATTCATGGTTCTAGTATGGTTTTTCTGAATGTATATCTATTCCCAAACTGTTACTTCTTCTTCTTCTTCCTTCTAAGTATTAGGCCAAGGCCTGTTATGATCCTATAGAAAATTTTCCCTCCAGCATTTCATAGGACGGCCCAGAGATCTTCGTCCTCTTGGTATATAATTATAAACAGCTTTGGGGATCCGATTTGAACTCATTCTTTCAAGATGGTGTTTCCAATTTAGTTGGTACTATTGTTTATTTTTTATTATTTCACTCACCTCATACTTCATAAATCATAGCAGACCCTGGGTTTCTTCACGTAATTTGTGACATTGTCAATGCTGCGTCACGTTCACAACTGACGTCCAACGGCCTTCTATCCTGCAGACTGACCTCCGCGCCATCTGGTGGCCGACCGAAGAATTTCCAAATCAGTCCTCTTTCTTTATAACCGGGTATTTCAAAATTCATAGTTGTATTTTCATTCTTGCATATGTAATTTTTTTCCCAAATTGTGAGGTCCTTCGGTTTTTCCAATTGTTTAAGTAATTTTGTTTTGGTTTCTATTCTATTTCTTGTTCCAGTTGTTTACGTTATTCTTGTTTTCCTATGACTTGATAGCCAACTTTATTAAGTTATGTAGATAGGAAATAACACTATGAAGTATGAGGTGAGTGAAATAATAAAAAATAAACAATATTAAAGAACCTCATAGTGTTATTTCCTATCTACATAACTTAATAATTAGTTGGTACTGTTTAATATATTCCAAAATTGGCATAGTCTTCAATTCTTTTAAGATATCAGTGTTTCTTTTCTGATCTCATCTGGTGTAACCCGCTGTTCTGCGCATGAATCTCATTTCACAAGCCATTATTCTGCTTTCATGTTGTCGTTTTAGCATCCATGCTTCACTACCATAGATCAACACTGGTCTAGCCAAAGTGTTATATAAACGTAATCTGGTGTGTTTTTGTACAAGGGATGGTTTCATAACTCGATTAATAATTCCCAAACTTTTATTATAACTATTAATTTTTTCAGGGATATCCTTTTCATCCCAGTTAATTCTAAAGGTTTAAATAGATATTTCAAAAGTTTAGAATTAAGTTTGGGAAAAGACATACATTCAGAAAAACTATACTAGAAACTATGAATTTTGAGTTTTCTCGACAAATCAAATTTGATTACAAAGTTCTTCAAATCAACACAAGATGGCAGTTTAGAAAATTACTGGCGTAATGAAGAATCAACAGTCGTGACAACAGCTGAGGATGGGAATGATGTTTCCTGATACTGCAGTTCTGTGTTAAAAAACATAGATGTATGAGGTAAGAAGAAGAATTCACGATTAATTTTTATATAAGTACAATATTTTTGTTTCTGAATTTAGCACAGGGACCAAAAACTACCAGTCTGCTTACAAGTAGCATAGACTGATAATTTAGACTGCTAAAATTTGAAACTTGTTTAAAAAATAGCAGTGCATAATAGTAGTTAGCAGTGTAAGATTATTCGTTTTTAAACATCTTAATGATGGATAAATCAAATTTGAAAAGAAAAATATACGCCTAGACTGGGGTTTGAATCCAGGACCTTTGACTCTCTATGTCAATGCTCTATCCAAGTGAGCTACTTAGGCCCCCAATCTAAACACGTACTTTTCTCTTATACATAGTTAATTCCCTAACCCCAAATGCTATGAACTGTTGCTACGATTTTTGCAAATGGCAGCTCCTTTATTAAGAAGACTTTTTATTGGGAATTTAAACATTACTTATAGAGCCAGTAGTGTTTCTTTTAATGTTCATATTATTCATTTTTAAACATCTTAATGATGGACAAATTATATTTGAAAAGAAAAAAAATGCCTAGACTCGTAGCATTTGAGATTAGGGAATTAACTATGTATAAGAGAATAATACGCATTTAGATTGGAAGCCTAGATAGCTCACTTGGATAGAGCATTGACATAGAGAGTCAAAGGTCCTGGGTTCAAACCCCAGTTTAGGAGTATATTTTTCTTTTCAAATATAGTAGTTAGCAGTGTAAGATATATATAACAGTGTAACTGCATTGCTGTTTCATATAATATGCGTACCGACGCTAGTAATTTACACTGCTAATAAGCAGTCTATTCTATGAGTCCCCCATGGGAACTCGAACAGGCACAAGTCCCTTAGCTCTGCACCAAGGCATCCTGCCTTAACCACTCGGCTACTGCATGGGACAATCTTAATTTTCAGTGTATAAAAATCCTCACTCAATTGATATTAAAGAAAAGTAACTAATAATGAAACTTATTAAATGAATTATTAATATTGAGTAGAGAACATATTTTTAATAACTCACCTCATACAATTTCAAATTTATTTGATTTAAGACCATTGGTTTCGAATGAATTTTTCATTCATCTGCAGTTTATTTTCATGTAAATAAACTGAAGATGAATGATAAATTCATTTGAAACCAATGGTCTGAAATCTAATAAATTTGAAATTGTATGAGGTAAGTTATTAAAAATATGATCTCCACTCAATATTAATGATATAACCTCATAACGTTTACTTTCCAATATTAATTTTAATACAATATTATTAAATGAAGTAAAGGAACATAAAAGCTTACCTCATAACAGGGAAAATCCAAAATAATAAACAAAATGCAGTGAAACTTGGATGTCGCATGTGCCGATACAACCTTCTCAGTTCTATAGATTTCAGTGATAAGGGATCAGGCAATCCACGCAAATTGTAATAAATCTGAAAACACAATTTCAATGATGTTTTTATTATTGATTTAACATTTCTCACTGAAAGATAAATTATATTTGAAGAAAAAAATTTTCGCCTAGACCGAGACTCGAACCCGGGACCTTTGGCTTGCCGGGCCAAATGCTCTACCAACTGAGCTACTGAGGCGAGTTGCGATTTAGATGCAAATTTTTCTCTTATATACGTTGTAATTCCCTGTCGTCAAATGCTTTTGAAACCATTGTTTCTATCTTTGCAAATGGCGGCTTCTTAGTTAAGAAGACATTTATTGGGAATTTAACATTACTTTATAAAGCTAGAAAGGCTTCTAATGATGTTTTTATTATTGATTTAACATTTCTCACTGAAAGATAAATTATATTTAAATTTATAATTAAATTTTTTCTCTTCAAATATAATTTATCTTTCAGTGAGAATGTTAAATCAATAATAAAAACATCATTAGAAGCCTTACTAGTTTTTTTTTTTCCAAAAATGACAAAAATTTAGAATTTATAAAAACTGCAAAAATACAATCGAGAGGGTGTGTTGCCAATTTATGATGCAAAAGTTCGGTCTAAGTTGAAAATTTGAAAATCAAGTTATTTTTTTTCCAAGGCTGTAGTCTTGGATTTTTCCCAAAAATGACAAAATTTTAGAAATTTTGAAAACACCAAGAATAGAATCTAGAGGGTGTGTCCGCGATTTATAATGACAAAAACTCCGGTCTGAGTCGAAATTTTGAAAACCGAGTTATTTTTTTCCTAGGCTATAATCTTGTATTTTTTTTTTCCGAAAAATGACATTTTAGAAATTTTTGAAAACTGCAAAATACAATCTAGAAAGTGTGACCGTCATTTTAAATGCAAAAAATCCGGTCTAAGTCGAAACTTTGAAAATCGAAAATTTTTTGAAGACTATAGTCTTTGATTTTTCTAAAAATGTTAAAATTTTTTAAATTATGAAAACTCCAAGAATACAATCTAGAGAATGTGTCCATGATTTATAATGCAAAAAATCCAGTCTAAGTCGAAAATATGAAAATCAACATTTTTTTATAAGGCTGTAGCCTTGGATTTTTTCACAAAAATGAAAAAATTTAGAAATGTTCGAAAACTGCAGAAATATAATCTAGAGGGTGTGTCCGAGATTTATAATACAAAGAATTTGGTCTAAGTCGAAACTTTAAACATCGAATCATTTTTTTCCAAGGCTATAGTCTTGGATTTTTTCCCCAAAAATGACAAAATTTAGAAATTATGATAACTGCAAATATACAATCTAGATGGTTTGTCCGTGATTTATAATGCAAAAATCCGGTCTAAGTAGAAACACTGAAAATGGACTTATTTTTTCCAAGGCTATAGTCTTGGATTTTTTCCCAAAAATGACAAAATTTTCGAAAACTGCTACAATACAATCTAGAGGGTGTACCCCCGATTTATAATGCAAAAACTTGGTCTATGTCGAAACATTGAAAATCGAGTTATTTTTTTCCAAGGCTATGTATATTCTTGGATTTTTTTTCCCAAAAATGGCAAAACTTTTGAAATTTAAAAACTCCAAAAATACAATCTAGAGGATGTGTCAGCGATTTATAATGCAAAAAAATCCGTTCTCAGTCGAAAATTTCAAAATCGAGTCTTGGATTTCTTCTCAAAAATGACAATTTTTTTGAATTTTTTAAAGCTTTAAAAATACAATCTAGAGGGTGTGTCCGCGATTTATAATGCAAAAAATCCGGTCTAATTCGAAACTTTGAAAATCAACTTTTTTTTCCAAGGCTGTAGTCTTGGATCTTTTCCCAAAAATAACAAAATTTTTGAATTTTCAAAACTCCAAAAATACAATCTAGAGGATGTGTCCGCGATTTATAATGCAAAAGACTAGATCCAAGTCGAAAATATGAAGAATGACTTATTATTTTTCCAAAGCTATAGTCTTGTACTTTTTCCTAAAAAATTACAAAGTTTTTAAAATTTTGAAAACTCCAAAAATGCAATCTAGATGGTGTGTCCGAGATTTATAATGCAAAAAATGCGATCAATGTCGAACATTTAAAAATCGAGTTATTTTTTTCCAAGGCTATAGTCTAGGATTTTTTCACAAAAATGACAACCTTTTTGAAATTTTGAAAACTCCTAAATATAATCTAAAAGATGAGTCCGCGATTTATAATGCAAAAAATTTGGTCTAAGTCGAAACTTTAAAAATCGACTTATTTGTTTCCAAGGCTATAGGTCATTGATTTTTTCCCAAAAATACCAACATTAGAGAAATTATGAAAACTGAAAAAATAAAATCTAGAGCATGTGTCCACAAAAAAATCCGGTCGAAGTCGAAAATTTGAAAATCAACTTATTTTTTTCCAAAGCTATAGTCTTGGAATTTTCCCACAAATGACAACATTTTTGAAATTTTGAACACTCAAAAAATACAATCTAGAGGGTGTGTCCGGCATTTATAATGCAAAAAATCCGCTCTATGTTGCAAAATTTTAAAATCGAATCTTCGATTTTACCCAAAAATTACAAAATTTAGAAATTTTGAAAACTCCAAAAATACATTCTACAGCGTGTGTCCGCGATTTATAATGCAAAAAATACGGTCTAAGTTGAAACTTTGAATGTCGAGTATTTTTTTTCCAAGGCTATAGTATTGGATATTTTCCCAAAAATGGCAAAATTTTAGAAATTATGAAAACTGCAAAAATGCAATCTAGAGCGAGTACCTGCGATTTATAATGCAAAAAATCCGGTCTAAGTCGAAAATTTGAAAATTGACTTTTTTTCCAAAGCTATAGTCTTGGATTTTTTCCCCACAAATTACATTTTTTTGCAGTGAATGACTCTCTAAGAAATACGACGGAGGTGAAGAAGTATTGGGACACCGTAGCATCCCAGACAGTGTAGGGTCTTATTTTTATGCTCTTTTTGTCCTTGGCTAAATATAGGCATGTTGTTTTGTCATATGATGGCATCGTAGCAGGTTACCTGGCATTTCCACCGGACGGATCATTATTCGGATGTTGAGGTTCCATCCGCAAGCGGCACTTAAATGCTTGGTCGTTATGATTGAGTTATGAATGTAGATTTGAATTTGGAAAAATTAAAATTAAGTTGAAAATGATAGGATTAAAAACTAATAATAATTTTGGATTTAGATTGGGAATGATAATCTACTAGTGGAATCTAGGGAACCACTCCGATATCTGTTTTAATGCTAGGGAAAACGAGAAGACGAACAATCTCGATTTCGAGAAACCGGACAATCTCGTATTCGAGAGACCGAAAATCTCGAATTCGAGAGACCGAACAATCTCGAACTCGAGAAACCGAACAATCTCGAACTCGAGAAACCGAACAATCACGAATTCGAGAAACCGAACAATCACGAATTCGAGAAACCGAACAATCTCGAATTCGAGAAACCGAACAATCTCGAACTCGAGAAACCGAACAAGATCGAATTCGAGAAACCGAACAATCTCGAATGCGAGAAACCGAACAATCTCGAATTCGAGAAACCGAACAATCTCGAACTCGAGAAACCGATCAATCTCGAACTCGAGAAACCGATCAATCTCGAACTCGAGAAACCGAACAAGATCGAATTCGAGAAACCGATCAAAATCGAACTCGAGAAAGCGAACAATCTCGAACTCGAGAAACCGAACAATCTCGAACTCGAGAAACCGATCAATCTCGAACTCGAGAAACCGAACAAGATCGAATTCGAGAAACCGATCAAAATCGAACTCGAGAAACCGAACAATCTTGAACTCGAGAAACCGAACAATCTCGAATTCGAGAAACCGATCAATCTCGAACTCGAGAAACCGATCAATCTCGAATTCGAGAAACCGATCAATCTCGAACTCGAGAAACCGACCAATCACGAATTCGAGAAACCGAACAATCTCGAATTCGAGAAACCGAACATACACGAATTCGAGAAACCGATCAATCTCGAATTCGAGAAACCGAACAATCTCGAACTCGAGAAACCGAACAATCTCGAATTCGAGAAACCGAACAATCTCGAATTCGAGAAACCGAACAACCTCGAATTCGGGGAACCGATCAATCTCGAATTCGAGAAACCGATCAATCTCGAATTCGATAAACCGATCAATCTCGAACTCGAGAAACCGAACAATCTCGAATTCGTGAAACCGCACAATCTCGAATTCGAGAAACCGAACAATCTAGATATTCGAGAAACCGAACAATCACGAATTCGAGAAACCGATCAATCTCGAATTCGAGAAACCGATCAATCTCAAACTCGAGAAACCGAACAATCTCGAATTCGAGAAACCGATCAATCTCGAATTCGAGAAACCGAACAATCTTGAACTCGAGAAACCGATCAATCTCGAACTCGAGAAACCGACCAAAATCGAATTCGAGAAACCGATCAATCTCGAACTCGAGAATCCGAACAATCTCAAATTCGAGAAACCGAACAATCTCGAATTCAAGAAACCGATCAGTCTCGAACTCGAGAAACCGATCAATCTCGAATTCGAGAAACCGATCAATCTCGAACTCGAGAAACCGAACAATCACGAATTCGAGAAACCGAACAATCTCGAATTCGAGAAACCGAACAATCACGAAATCGAGAAACCGATCAACTTCCAATTCGAGAAACCGATCAATATCGAACTCGAGAAACCGAACAATCTCGTTCTAGAGAAACCGAACAATCTCGAATTCGAGAAACCGATCAATCTCGAACTCGAGAAACCGATCAATCTCGAATTCGAGAAACCGATCAATCTCGAACTCGAGAAACCGATCAATCTCGAACTCGAGAAACAGAACAATCTCGAACTCGAGAAACCGACAATCTCGAATTCGAGAAACCAAACAATCTCGAATTCGAGAAACCGAACAATCTCGAACTCGAGAAACCGATCAATCTCGAACTCGAGAAACCGAACAATCTCGAACTCGAAAAACCGAACAATCTCGAATTCGAGAAACCGATCAATCTCGTACTCGAGAAACCGAACAATCTCGAACTCGAGAAACCGAACAATCTCGAACTCGAGAAACCGAACAATGTCGAATTCGAGAAACCGATCAATCTCGAATTCGAGAAACCGATCAATCTCGAACTCGAGAAGCCGAATAATCTCGAACTCGAGAAACCGAACAATCTCGAACTCGAGAAACCGAACAATCTCGAACTCGAGAAACCGAACAATCTCGAATTCGAGAAACCGATCAATCTCAAACTCGAGAGACCGAACAAGATCGAATTCGAGAGACCGATCAATCTCGAACTCGAGAAACCGAACGATCTCGAACTCGAGAAACCGAACAATCCCGAACTCGAGAAACCGATCAATCTCGAATTCGAGAAACCGAACAATCACGAAATCGAGAAACCGATCAACTTCCAATTCGAGAAACCGATCAATATCGAACTCGAGAAACCGAACAATCTCGTTCTCGAGAAACCGAACAATCTCGAATTCGAGAAACCGATCAATCTCGAACTCGAGAAACCGATCAATCTCGAATTCGAGAAACCGATCAATCTCGAACTCGAGAAACCGATCAATCTCGAACTCGAGAAACAGAACAATCTCGAACTCGAGAAACCGACAATCTCGAAATCGAGTAACCAAACAATCTCGAATTCGAGAAACCGAACAACCTCGAACTCGAGAAACCGATCAATCTCGAACTCGAGAAACCGAACAATCTCGAACTCGAAAAACCGAACAATCTCGAATCGAGAAACCGATCAATCTCGTACTCGAGAAACCGAACAATCTCGAACTCAAGAAACCGAACAATCTCGAACTCGAAAAACCGAACAATCTCGAATTCGAGAAACCGAACAATCTCGAATTCGAGAAACCGATCAATCTCGAACTCGAGAAACCGATCAATCTCGAACTCGAGAAACCGAACAATCTCGAACTCGAAAAACCGAACAATCTCGAATTCGAGAAACCGATCAATCTCGTACTCGAGAAGCCGAATAATCTCGAACTCGAGAAACCGAACAATCTCGAACTCGAGAAACCGAACAATCTCGAATTCGAGAAACCGAACAATCTCGAACTCGAGAAACCGAACAATCTCGAATTCGAGAAACCGATCAGTCTCAAACTCGAGAGACCGAACAAGATCGAATTCGAGAGACCGATCAATCTCGAACTCGAGAAACCGAACGATCTCGAACTCGAGAAACCGAACAATCCCGAACTCGAGAAACCGATCAATCTCGAACTCGAGAAACCGAACAATCACGAATTCGAGAAACCGAACAATCTCGAATTCGAGAAACCGAACAATCACGAAATCGAGAAACCGATCAACTTCCAATTCGAGAAACCGATCAATATCGAACTCGAAAAACCGAACAATCTCGTTCTCGAGAAACCGAACAATCTCGAATTCGAGAAACCGATCAATCTCGAACTCGAGAAACCGATCAATCTCGAATTCGAGAAACCGATCAATCTCGAACTCGAGAAACCGATCAATCTCGAACTCGAGAAACCGATCAATCTCGAACTCGAGAAACAGAACAATCTCGAACTCGAGAAACCGACAATCTCGAATTCGAGTAACCAAACAATCTCGAATTCGAGAAACCGAACAATCTCGAACTCGAGAAACCGATCAATCTCGAACTCGAGAAACCGAACAATCTCGAACTCGAAAAACCGAACAATCTCGAATTCGAGAAACCGATCAATCTCGTACTCGAGAAACCGAACAATCTCGAACTCGAGAAACAGAACAATCTCGAACTCGAGAAACCGAACAATGTCGAATTCGAGAAACCGATCAATCTCGAACTCGAGAAACCGAACAATCTCGAATTCGAGAAACCGATCAATCTCGAACTCGAGAAACCGATCAATCTCGAATTCGTGAAACCGATCAATCTCGAACTCGAGAAACCGAACAATCTCGAATTCGAGAAACCGAACAATCTCGAATTCGAGAAACCGATCAATCTCGAACTCGAGAAACCGATCAATCTCGAACTCGAGAAGCCGAATAATCTCGAACTCGAGAAACCGAACAATCTCGAACTCGAGAAACCGAACACTCTCGAATTCGAGAAACCGAACAATCTCGAACTCGAGAAACCGAACAATCTCGAATTCGAGAAACCGATCAATCTCAAACTCGAGAGACCGAACAAGATCGAATTCGAGCGACCGATCAATCTCGAACTCGAGAAACCGAACGATCTCGAACTCGAGAAACCGAACAATCCCGAACTCGAGAAACCGAACAATCTCGAATTCGAGAAACCGATCAATCGCGAACTCGAGAAACCGATCAATCTCGAATTCGAGAAACCGATCAATCTCGAACTCGAGAAACCGAACACTCTCTAATTCGAGAAACCGAACAATCTCGAATTCGAGAAACCGAACAAGATCGAATTCGAGAGACCGAACAATCTCGAACTAGAGAAAACGAACAATCTCAAATTCGAGAAACCGATCAATCTCGAACTCGAGAAACCGATCAATCTCGAATTAGAGAAACCGATCAATCTCGTACTCGAGAAACCGAACAATCTCGAATTCGAGAAACAGAACAATCTCTAATTCGAGAAACCGAACAATCTCGAAATCGAGAAACCGATCAATCTCGAACTCGAGAAACCGAACAAGATCGATTTCGAGAGACCGAACAATCACGAACTCGAGAAACCGAACAATCTCGAACTCGAGAAACCGAACAATCTCGAATTCGAGAAACCGATCAATCTCGAATTCGAGAAATTGATCAATCTCGAACTCGAGAAACCGAACAATCTCGAATTCGAGAAACCGATCAATCTCGAACTCGAGAAACCGAACAAGATAGAATTCGAGAGACCGTACAATCTCGAACTCGAGAAACCGAACAATCTCGAACTCGAGAAACCGAACAATCTCGAATTCGAGAAACCGATCAATCTCGAATTCGAGAAACCGATCACTCTCGAACACGAGAAACCGAACAATCTCGAATTCGAGAAACCGAACAATCTCGAATTCGAGAAACCGAACGATCTCGAATTCGAGAAACCGAACAATCTCGAACTCGAGAATCCGATCTATCTCGAACTCGAGAAACCGAACAATCTCCAATTCGAGAAACCGATCAATCTCGAACTCGAGAAACCGAACAATTGAGAACTCGAGAAACCGAACAATCTCGAATTCGAGAAACCGATCAATCTCGACTCGAGAAACCGATCAATCTCGAATTCGAGAAACCGATCAATCTCGAACTCGAGAAACCGAACACTCTAATTCGAGAAACCGAACAATCTCGAATTCGAGAAACCGAACAAGATCGAATTTGAGAGACCGAACAATCTCGAACTCGAGAAAACGAACAATCTCAAATTCGAGAAACCGATCAATCTCGAATTCGAGAAACCAATCAATCTCGAACTCGAGAAACCGAACAAGATCGATTTCGAGAGACCGAACAATCACGAACTCGAGAAACCGAACAATCTCGAACTCGAGAAACCGAACAATCTCGAATTCGAGAAACCGATCAATCTCGAATTCGAGAAATTGATCAATCTCGAACTCGAGAAACCGAACAATCTCGAATTCTAGAAACCGATCAATCTCGAACTCGAGAAACCGAACAAGATAGAATTCGAGAGACCGTACAATCTCGAACTCGAGAAACCGAACAATCTCGAACTCGAGAACCCGAACAATCTCGAATTCGAGAAACCGATCAATCTCGAATTCGAGAAACCGATCAATCTCGAACACGAGAAACCGAACAATCTCCAATTCGAGAAACCGATCAATCTCGAACTCGAGAAACCGAACAATTTAGAACTCGAGAAACCGAACAATCTCGAACTCGAGAAACCGATCAATCTCGAACTCGAGAAACCGAACAATCTCGAATTGGAGAAACCGAACAATGTCGAACTCGAGAAACGAGCAATCTCGAATTCGAGAAACCGATCAATCTCGAACTCGAAAGACCGAACAAGATCGAATTCGAGAGACCGAACAATCTCGAACTCGAGAAACCGAACAATCTCGAACTCGAGAAACCGAACAATCTCGAATTCGAGAAACCGATCAATCTCGAACTCGAGAAACCGATCAATCTCGAATTCGAGAAACCGATCAATCTCGAACTCGAGAAACCGAACAATCTCGAACTCGTGAAACCGAACAATCTCGAACTCGAGAAACCGAACAATCTCGAACTCGAGAAACCGAACAATCTCGAACTCGAGAAACCGAACAAGATCGAATTCTAAAGAATGAACAATCTCGAATTCTAGAGAATGAACAATAGCGAATTCAAGAGACCGAACAATCTCGAATTCCAGAAACAAAACAATCTCGAATTCGAGAAACCAAATAATCTCGAACTCGAGAAACCGAACAAGATC
This sequence comes from Diploptera punctata, assembly GCA_030220185.1. NCBI lineage: Eukaryota > Metazoa > Arthropoda > Insecta > Blattodea > Blaberidae > Diploptera > Diploptera punctata. The sequence continues at coordinate 600,489 of JASPKZ010010262.1, read as the reverse complement.
GAATTCGAGAGACCGAACAATCTCAAATTCGAGAGACCGAAAAATCTCGAACTCGAGAAACCGAACAATCTCGAACTCGAGAGACCGAACAATCTCGAATTCGAGAAACCGATCAATCTCGAACACGAGAAACCGAACAATTTCGAATTCTAAAGAATGAACAATCTCGAATTCTAGAGAATGAACAATCGGGAATTCGAGAGACCGAACAATCTAGAATTCGAGAGACCGAACAATCTCGAATTCGGGAGACCGAACAATCTCGAACTCGAGAAACCGAACAAGATCGAATTCGAGAGACCCAACAATGTCGAATTCGAGAGACCAAAAAATCTCGAACTCGAGAAACTGAACAATATCGAACTCGAGAATCCGAACAATCTCGAATTCGAGAGACCGAACAATCTCGAATTCGGGAAACCGAACAATCTCGAATTCATGAAACCGATCAATCACGAACTCGAGAAACCGAACAATTTCGAATTCTAG